>OU896717.1:23437273-23666623 GCA_918026855.4 Phaedon cochleariae | reverse complement strand
GTGTGAGGTGGCTGAAGGCCCAAAAATAATATTGAAGATTATGTTAAAGTGAAGTGGCTGAAGGCCCAAAAACAAGATTAAGGATTATTTGAAAATACTGAAAAATTTAAAAAACAAGAGAAATGGAGCAAAATAAATTCAGAACATTCAACTTTACAACAGCTATTGATCCGATCTGATTCCAATTGAAGGTCTTGGCACTTGGATGGATTATACCTGGGTGGCCGGATGAAATGACCAAGAGGGTTTCCTTAAGGTAAATGGGAGTTCAACCTTCAGAGTCAGTTCAGCTTCCAGCTCTCGGTTCTGCTTCCAGAGCTACCAAGTACTTTGTGGGTAGGTACTACTTATGATGGAAGTTGTAAGGTAAGGTTATAAGGTTCAGTTCTGACTGCTCAGTAGGAAATCTCCAGGTGTTACCGTCCTTTACAACCCTCTTTGGTTAACCAGGATCCTCGAAGCAGGTATAGACGTAGAGTGCATGCGGAAATACACGAGGAATCAGAAAGTTGTCGACAATGTGATTAAAGGGACAAAAGGATATCCTTTGAACCGCTTACTGAGTTTTATGTTCTGAATGTAGATATTATGGAAATCAACCAATTTAAAATTTTAGGAACTTAGAAAAGTAAAGTAGGTATGTATAATGAACTAATTTCAAAGAAAAAAACTTGACAGTGGAAAATATTGTATTTTCAGAAGAACTACAGAGAAAATTGACTCAAATTAGAACCAGAAATAACTGAGAATCAAATCATTAATTTGTTATCCAACTCAGAGAGAAAATATTTGAATAAATCAGAATTATGACATATCCTGGTATTGATATATTATTAGACAAGAATTTCAAGGAGAAATTATCATTCATCTAATGAAAAAAAAAACAAATTTAACTTCAATAAATTGTCGATACTGAAATTCAAACAAAAAAATACAGGGAGGCAAGTCCTGTTCAAAAGTGGAATGCCTGATAATAGGTACTATTTCAGTTTGAAGTTAACAGGTAATCTACTTTTCCGTGAAAGTAAAAGAAAAAGGTATGTATAAAGATATATATACAGGGTGGCAAGTCCTGGTTCAAAAGTTGAATGCCAGAAAATAGGTAAGTACTTCAGGTGTGAAGTTGACAGGTCTGGAATGAATATCTGGTATACCCTGAGATAAGGAAATAGACATGCATTGACATGTGATTTGTTGAGTTGACCAAAGAAAATACTGACAGTAAGATAGAGAGAAAAATCTCACTTCCAGAAAACTTGAACTATAGGTTGTGCTTTCGTCACAAGAAGGCAAAACCTATACAGGAACCAGACAAATTTTGACTGAACAGGCTATAGAGAGAAGGAAACCTTCGTCAGGTTGCATTTATTTCTCAGAGAGAGTGAAAAATGACTTGGAAAAGAATTTCACAAGTTGACAATAGAAATTAAATGCTCACCTGAGAAAGAATCCTGGAAAGGTACAGCCTGGACGTCAAGGTTCAACTTCAAGGCTCTAGGTCCTGTAGGCTCAAGGTTCCTGGGCGAGACACAGAGGAAACTTCAGTTCAGGTTTCCTGGATGAACTTCTGAGGAAAGTGCGATGGCGTTTCGAATTTCCAATAGGTACCTAGAAAGATTTTTAAAAGAGAAGATACTGTTTTCAACTTATTGGATAAGGAAAAAATTAGCAACAAGGCTGATGTTGATAGCAACAATTTATAAAAAGCCAATTTAAGCGGCAAGGCAGGTGATACTTAACCTTTCACTGAAAAATAATTGTATATGATTTATTATATTATAAATCTGCAATTTTACAAAAATATTGTTATCAAGTGCTAATAAAATATAGGAAGAAGTCAAATATCCAATAAATTGATATCGATGATCAATTTTTACATAAGAAACAATCCGATATGAATTATAACCTCAATTTACTCGAACGCAATTATCTCTCTCAAAAATGAAATTTGATCAAAAATATATCAATTAATATTTAATTCAATATATAA
This sequence comes from Phaedon cochleariae, assembly GCA_918026855.4. Classification (NCBI taxonomy): domain Eukaryota; kingdom Metazoa; phylum Arthropoda; class Insecta; order Coleoptera; family Chrysomelidae; genus Phaedon; species Phaedon cochleariae. Next base: position 23,664,633 of record OU896717.1, on the reverse strand, counting down.
TAATCAACTCTAACAAACCAAATGTCTGCGATGACAAGTTATTTCACTTGAAAAATAAAGATAGATCCAGACCTACCAGATATCTTCAATTCCCACAACCTATCACTTCAACCTTTCAAGTCGGTAGTTCAGATCAGAAGGACTTTTCTTTTCCTATTCGTTCTTCGCGAAAGATCCTGTCATATCCCTTCCTTCTCCTGATTGGTTATTTAGTCTCCCTTCTTCGATCTTCTGTGTCGCTGTCTAGCGGGAAGGACGAGCGCGCAAGACTTGATAAATTCGATATGGTTATTGAACCGGTGAAGGACTGATAAGCGGAAGTAGATAGAAGAACGAATGGACGTCAGATAATTAAATGGTTGGTTGATTGATTGAAAACATCTCAATGGAACGGAATAATCGTTACACACCACCCTAACTGGGTGAAAAAAATTTGGAAACTCTAGGAGATTTCATTTTTTTTTTTATTGCAAAAAACATTAGCCCAACCTTCATCTTAGTAAACCAAGTAAACCTAGTAGATAAGAAAATTGCACTTCACCTTATGAATTCAAATATTTCTTCACCTTTATGTAGGTATTCATGAAAACATATAGTAGGAGATAGGAAAAAAATTACAATATCTACAGAAGGTATTTACAAGATCTACAAAATTTACAAGATCTTCAAGATTCTTTTTCATCACATGTGGAGTGACTATGTGAAAAAGAAAAAGTTATTAATTCAATAAGATATAAGAATTTCAGATTGTATTCGAAATTGAGTGAACCTTCAATGAATTATAAATTTCACCTCATAATTGTTATTCCTCTAAGGAATTATCTCAATATGGAATTTCAATGATTCAGTAGGGAATACATTATTTTATTTTCAAAAAAAAATATATATATATATTAACTTGAAATCCATAAGGTAATTAGCAGAAGTTAGGTCGGTAAGATGAAGGCTAAGACAAGGTATTCCGAATGAAATAACTTCTCATCAAATAGACATGAAAATTTCGAAAAGATCTATACCAGAAAACTTCAAACCGTCAAAAGTTACCTATAAAAAAATTACATCGTTATGTAAACTAAAAAATCACCACCAAATATAACTGGGATGCATATGGCCCAAGAGAAAACCATCCCCACCACCAGAACCCATCAACAGCATGTCCGAAACCAAATGTGTTGGAATCAGGGATGGAAGTTGACCCCACAAAACCAAAATTGCGCATCTCGAGAATGAGAGAGAAGCCTCACTTTTTGGTTTCCTCAAAGAGCACACTGTCTCCGGACATCCTGCCGACAAGCCCCAGGGATGCAAACGGGAAACTCCAGGGACACACCCACCTCAATTGTCCAGCCTTAGGGAGAAGCTGCTATCCCAACAGTAGTATAGCCACTGTCACGCTGAAATTTCAAAAGTGCTACAAACAGTCCTAGAAGAGGCTGAATGTCGTGTTTCATCTACTCATAGATGAAAAATCGAAGGATAGGAAAGATAAGAGATAGAAGGGAAAACGAAGGAAGAATAGCGTTAAACCTGATTGGGAATCAAGATGGCTCAGGAGGATTCATTTGCCACCCGTCTCTAGCCAGTAGTTCATCAAAATGAACTCAGCAGACACTATCAAAAGTCGGTCGGTGAATAACGTTTGAGGAAGAAAAGAATAGTTTTTCCAAAGTGCTCTCTACACAACCAACGTACCCGTAGACCGAACTGAGAGGTGCAGGGAATATTCGATATTCTATAAAACAGTTTAGTGAAACTACCCTCTTAAAAAAAAACAAAGGGAGTTGGAGTTATTCAGCAACAGACCAATGAAGCTTGACAGAGTTCAAGTTGTGCCACCGCTCTAGAGACTGAGGAAAAGATAGAAAAGATAAAAGAGAAGAAATGTACAAGGTATGAAGGCAGACCGAAGGAACCCGGAAATAATTCAAACTCAACCGAAACAAGTTTTGACATATTAGCTCATTGATGTACCGTTATTGATTCGTAAAGTATCTGACAAGAACAGAAGTCATCGAAAATTTTCGAATGAAAAGATAATATCAGTAAGTCACTGACATGAAGGTAATTATAAAACTTTCGAATGAGAAGATAATATCAGTGAAAGCAGTAAGTCACTGACATAAAGGTAATTAGATAATTCGATGAATTCTACCACCTCAAACTGAGAGAAAAATATTGTTTGGACAATAAATCGATATTATTATTTCAAAATAAGATACAAAATTGTTCAGACGATAAGATAAGATAAGATAAGATAGTAGGCAAATGCTTGATTCCACTAACCGAATTTACTGAAAGATGAATAGATTTTTCTCAAATTTGAATCAATCACTTGAAGGAAAAAAATCACAGAGGAAATATAGAATCTGTCTTTCAAATTTGTTGAAAAGTTATCTGTTCTGAAAGTTCAGAGATACCATTAAGGCATTATCAAAAGATAAATACTTCCAAAAAGTACAACTAAAATCAACAAGTATATATTATTGGAACATCAGCATGTGCACTACTTTTTCACTCGAATGACTCTTTCTTGACGCAAGATACATGAGATACTTTTAAGATAATTGCAGATAAGTTACTGCAATGCAATCATGTTTAGGTAATTTAGGTACAGTTTTTACAGTTGAATGATGGAAAGATTCCTAGAAGTGGCCAGTTATAAGACTTTTACTTATCATCTGGTAAAATGCCATGGTGAGAGAATTCTTAGGCCCCTCTCACAGAGCCCATTTTTTTACAGTTGAATGATGGAAAGATTCCTAGAAGTGGCCAGTTATAAGACTTTTACTTATCATCTGGTAAAATGCCATGGTGAGAGAATTCTTAGGCCCCTCTCACAGAGCCCATTTTTTTACAGTTGAATGATGGAAAGATTCCTAGAAGTGGCCAGTTATAAGACTTTTACTTATCATCTGGTGAAATGCCATGGTGAGAGAATTCTTAGGCCCCTCTCACAGAGCCCAAAAGATAGAAAAAGTAAACGATAAAGGAAAGAGAAACGGCTAATATGTCATTTTACGATACAAAACGATAATAGGAGATATTTAACTATCCGAATCTTCGGAATCAGCGCTAAAATATTCATCTTCGGTTACGGTTGGGTTTGCATCATTGTCGATAAAAGAGGATTTTAAGTCTTTGACGTGCCAACGTCCTAAGTCTTTGCCATCCATGTCTTTCAGCTCATATACTAGGTTCGATATTACTTTAGAAACAATACATGGTATGAATTTGGGAGCCAATTTAGAGGAATAATTATTAGGAGCTGAAGATAGAGTAATATTTTTCTTCCAAAGTCTGTCACCTACATGAAATTTAACTTCTCGTTTCCTCAAGTTATATTGACGAGAATTTCGAAGATAAGCTTGATGTAACTGGTTACGAACATCAACAAATAATTTTGGAAGTTCCTGAACATCATCAATTCGCTGTGATTTTTCAGAGATAATAGGTATGTTATTTTCATTTTCTGAAACTTTGCCATAGAAATCTCCTGTCACCGGAATATTCCTAGCAAAATTCAAGAAAGCTGGAGAATAGCCAGTTACATCATGTTTTGCTAGCCTTATGGCTTGAGCAACCTTGTAGATAGAAGTATCCCATGTTTTATGATTTTCATGAATATAACAGCGAATTGACGTGACAATTACTTTATTAACTCTCTCGGTAAAATTAATTTGGGGATGATATTTGGCATTATACCAAATTTTCTGTACTCGATACTCTTCCATTAGTTTTTTAAACTCTTTACTGACAAATTGGCTTCCATTATCTACCATGATGATCTGAGGTACACCATAGATAAGAAAAACGTTATTTTCCAGAAATTTAATTATACCTTTTGAAGTAGCTTTAGACATTGGATGGACTAAGACATATTTCGTGAACCAGTCAGTGACAACCAAGACATACTGATTACCATTTTTGGATCGGGGATAGGGACCTAACAAATCTGCAGAGATACATTGAAAAGGGAAATTGATATTTTTGTAGGATCCCATATGACCAGCTTGAGGTAAATTCGAACTTTTACAGGCAGCACAAACAGGACATTTCCTCACATACTTATAGACATCCTTGCGAATTTTAGGCCAGTAGTACAGTTCCAAGATACGAGAAAGAGTTTTAGATATTCCTAAATGTGCAGAAGTCTCTCTGTCATGACAAAAGTCAAGAATTTCCGGTCTATTTGCAGAAGGCACTATAATTTTCCAGTCAGTGAGATTGCTGACAATATTATGATGAGATAATATATGTTTATAGAGAATGCCATTCTCAACACGAAAAGAGGAATAATTTTCAGGATTTTCTTGAACTTTCTTCACCATAGAGGTATACCATTTATCAGGCTGGAAGGTACACTGAGGGAAAAAATTTGTAGCCGTTACTAAAAAATTAGTAACTACAGAAAAAATTTTTAGTACGATAGGGGACAGCAAGCATTAGTTGTTGCCATAACTAATTCTGTTTTTCTGGAAACGCCTATTTGCCTCTAATGAAAAGTTTAGTTGAGTCATCTACGACGTTGTTGTGGTAACTAATAAGCCTTTTCAAGGAATAATACCAAGTTTTATTTGCCACAATCAAGATACATAGTTATGACAATTAGCTTGTTAGTACTGTTTCAATATATGTTTGTTATCACAACAAATTATCCCAGTTGGGGCAATTACTCATTTCTTCTGACGTTAATAGTGAGTGTGTTGTTGCAAATTAAATATTTAATTGTGACTGAAATGGAATCTAGTTACTATTAAAAGTGATTTAGTAACGTTTGAAATATAATTTAGTTATTCTGGCTTATATCAATTAAAATCAAGGCCCCATTCTGATAATAACAGTTTGTATGCCATTTTCCTTCCAATTTCCAATGGAATCGTGAACAGGAATACACCACACACCGTAAGTGCCACAGGCCACAGCTCAGCAAAAAGAGAGAGAATTATAAATATACACCGTGTGTGGACGTTTCTCACCGTCGCCCGTCGTAAACTGAACTGAATTGTGAATAGGTACCTAAACCTGATAACTAGTGACGCACAGATAACGATGGTAAACTGCAAATTATTATTTTGCCAACCAAATGACAAATGACTCAGCGCGAAGTGCAAAGAAACACAAAACAGTGATTTGAAAACACACAGAGCAGTGAACCAGCAAGAACACGACGCTCCCGGCTACACTAGAATTTTATTTATTTTGTCTAAGCTCGACGACCGTGCGATCTATCCACAATGAAGATACAAGTTCAAATGATGAAACAGAAAGACAAACAGATGCAAGATGCAATTTTTGCCAGTGGGTCCCGAAGAGACGCGAGGCGGTCCCGAACGACGCAGTACAACTAAAATTATTAGTTATGGCTAAACAATTTCTGCTATGAATAATAATGAACCTTTTACGATAAATGTGTCATCAGTTGTGGCAAATAGTCAGCTGTTGTTAGTAACCCCAGAATGAGGTTTTTTAACCCCTATATGAAATTTTAATTGACTGAATAGACAACACTGTGATAATTCTGTCACAAATAGTATTTTTATTGATGACAAATAATTGGCGAAAAATAGAAAAGTCATTTGTAGGAAATAAGGATACGTTGTCATTGTTAATAAAATTCCAAATATTTTTAATTACCGGTACTAAAAAAATACCAACTAGACGTTTTAATTAACCAGTTTTTCTCAGTGTAGATACATCGATAACAGATACATCAGCAACTGATCGAGATAAGGCATCTGCAACCACATTTAAAGAACCCTTTCGATGTTTAATGGTGAAATCAAACTGAGATAACTTTACTGCCCACCTAGTCAAACGTCCAGAGGGATTTGAGAGATTATGAAGGTATATAAGGGAGGCATGGTCAGTTTCAATTGTGAATTTCGTGCCTTCAACATAGCTTCGGAACTTTTCTATACCAAAAATGACAGCTAATAACTCTTTTTCAGTTACCGTATATTTTCTTTGACAAGCCGTGAGTGTTTTACTGGCATAAGCCACTGGATGTTCTACGCCATCACATTCTTGGTATAAAATAGCACCTACACCTGTGTCTGAAGCATCACACTGAATCACAAAAGGTTTTGTGAAGTCAGGGCTTGCTAAAACGGGAGCAGAAGTAAGACGAGATTTAATTTCACTAAAATCCATTTCTGCCTCAGGGGTCCAAGTAATTGGTTGGCCCATTTTGCGACCATGAAGAAGATCAGATATAGGGGAGCAAATAGAAGAAAAATCTTTGATAAACCGACGATACCAACTGACAAGACCTATCAGACGTTTGATTTCGGTGGTATTTTTGGGAGTTGGATAATTAATAATCTCAGAAACTTTCTCAGGATCTGTTCTCAAACCTTGTTGGTCCACAACAAAACCAAGATAGACAAGAGAAGGACGACAAAACTCACATTTGTCTAAGTTTACAGTGAGATTGGCATTTTTAAGTCGTTGAAATACTTCTTTCAAAATTTTGATATGAAGTTCAAAAGTAGGAGTAGCCACAATGATGTCGTCAAGGTAAACAAAGCAAAAAGGAGCCAATGAAGGTCCTATAACGATATCCATCAAACGAGCCATTAATTTCGGACTGTTACTTAGCCCAAAAGGAGGGACAAGAAATTTAAAAAGACCTCTTCCATAGACTGCAAATGCGGTCTTAGGTCGAGATGACTCGTCCAAAGGAATCTAGAAAAATGCCTTCGTCAAATCAATAGACGTAAGGTATCTGGCGTCCCTCAACTTATTTAAGATACTGTCTATAAGAGGCATGGGATAACTGTCATTGACTGTGACTTCATTCAGTTTTCTACCATCAAAGCACACACGATATTCTCCTGAACGCTTGGGAACTAACCACAATGGGCTAAACCAGGGAGATTGAGATGGTTGAATTACATTGAGTTTCAACATCTCATCAACTTCTTTATTCAAATGTTTTTGCATAGCTGGAGATAAAGGATATTGACGTTGAACAATAGGCTTGGCATCACCAGTATCGATATGATGAGTCAACAAATGAGTTCGACCAAGCCTGTCTTTGGGAGCTATTGATTTAAAACAGTCAATGACTTCCTCAAGCTCAGATTTCTGAAAGGAAGTCAATTCAGAAAATGGTTTGATTGTGTTCACAGTACAGATAGAGGAATAAGATAAATTACTAAAATTTGCCTCAATTCGGAAAAGTTTGAAAAAATCCATGCCAAGAATTAGAGAATGAGCTACTGAAGGTATAATCAAAAATTTCAACTCTTCAGAAACACCATTCAAGGAAATTGGAACTAAGATATTTCCTAAAAAATCCTGAGGTTTGCCATCAGCTGTAGTGACATGAACGATAGATTCATATTTAATAGGAATATTATGTGACTGTAATAGACTAAAACCTGTAGAACCTAGGATAGAAGAGGTACTGCCGGTATCAGCAAGGGCGAGAATTTTCTGTCCAAAAAGTTCAACATTAAGATAAGGGCGATTATCATTGGATTTCATGACAAAAAGGGGATTTAAATTCACGGGAGGAGATAAGAAATTCTTAACATAAGATAACCATTTTTGCCATTCACAAAGAGATGTTTTTAGTTGTCCTGTTTGTGTTGCTTTCTTTTCGATTTTTTCACATTTTGGGACTGTGAGTTGGCTGTGCTGGTGCCTGGACTGTCGGTAGGTTGACTGGTGACAACGTCCAGTTTTTCGCCACCAGGAATCGCGTTTTTTGGATTGCATTTACGACATTTGGTTTTTACGGTATTTTTGAGACCACAGCCATAACAAAATATTGTTTTTGGTTTTCGACATTCATTATAAGCATGACCAACCAAGTCACAATTCCAACATCGATAGTTCGATAAGGTAGAGATATTACTGGAAGGGAAATTTCTACGAACTGAATGTTCGGAAGTTGAAAAGGAAGTACTGCCTCCACTAAAAGGACTACTCAAATCAGGCTCCAACAAACCAGTATTACGATGGGGTGGTGCTTTATAGCGATCAGCCCATAAACGAGATTCCTCTAATTTTTTGCACAATTCAGAAAGTTCAGAAACAGTTTTTGGATCATGTAAAGCTAAATTAGAAATGAAAAAAGGTAAAAGATTTCGACGAATTTTTCGAACTCTAGTTTCTTCATCAGGTTTGGTTGTCAACCTGCTGAAGAGACCTTCCATAGAAGAAATAAATAAAGCTACTCTTTCATTGTTACCCTGAGTTCTAGAATTTATTTCTCGTTCTAGATCTTCCTCATAGAAATAGGGAAGAAAATCTTTTTTCAATTCTTTGACCAGTTCATCCCAAGTTTGAAATTTACTTTTATTATTGACAAACCATGTCCAAGCAGAACCTTTGAATAAATCACAGGCAGACTGAAAAAGTTCCTGTTTCGAAACACCTCGTGCTTCTCGTAGCAATTCAACTTTTTCTAAGAAAGAGTTAACTGATTCTTTCTGATTTGAGCCAGTGAAAAAGATATTCCATTTGTATGGAGCAACTGATTTATTTGGAGAAAAGATATTGCAGTTATTGTTAGGGACTGTGGGAGTAGAGGTACTGGGAGGAGGAGATACTTTCAAATCAAAATTAGCTTCCAATTCCAACACAAGATATTGAATTTCTTTCCTAGCTGTTTCTTCATCCTCATTATCAGCTTTCAGATAATTGAAACGAGTTGACAAATGAGCTAATCGACTAGAAATTCTTCTGAAGGCAGGATCCAACTTAGAACCACTGAATGAAGCTATAGCTAATTTTAAATCTTCAATACTTTCTTTCATTCCAGTCACATCTTCGGTATGTGTATAGGGATTCTCGAAGGTACCATGAAAACTACGATTAGCATTTTGTTGACTTAAAAGTCCTCTCAAAATTTTACGTTTTGAATCAATGTTTCCAGTAGGTTATACACTACGAAGCTTAAGCTCATAAGTCAATTCATTTATTTTCAAATTATTTGGATCCATGTTGGACTTGGAAGATAAAATTCAACCACAACTAATAAAAGATATAAATAATCGAAAGGCTTGTACTTTTGGGATGCTTCAGAATTATATCTTATAGTGCAGTGAGAAAAGAGATAAAAGGAAACAATTATCAAAGTCAAATAGATAATTAAGATAAGTTAAGATACCAAGTTCTTCAGAATCAGATACGCAGATATGTCAAAATTTGTTATTGATAAATTCCAAACAATAATTTATTTGGTCTTCCGTCAAGCAAGGATGAGATAAGAAAAAACAGTCAAATCGGGCTCCACGTTGTGAGCGACAATTGTGTAACACTCCACACTCTAAGTTCAGAATTTGAAAAATTTTGAAACAAAAAATATGAAAGTATATACTTATGCCTTTGGGCTGCTCAGATTGATGCGGTAGGGTGTGAGTTCAAAATTTACAATTTTAATATTGAGGTGTTAAAAGTGATTGATTCAGATGGTGATTTTATGTAATCAATTTGACTGTTCGATAATTTTGGGCGCCAGGCTTGCAAAAGAAGACAAAAGCCAATCAGATACTTCCTAAAAAAACAAACCTTGCTTGGATGAGAAGACAAAACAATTATACAAGAAAATCGGTTCAACAATTTATTTAATGAAAATAAAATACAAGAAGGCTGAAGGCCAGAAGAATTTAAGATAACAATAATTTGAGAATTGGAAAGTGGCTGAAGGCCCTAAAATAAGATTGAGAATTATGTATGTGTGAGGTGGCTGAGGGCCCAAAAATAATATTGAAGATTATGTTAAAGTGAAGTGGCTGAAGGCCCAAAAACAAGATGAAGGATTATTTGAAAATACTGAAAAATTTAAAAAACAAGAGAAATGGAGCAAAATAAATTCAGAACATTCAACTTTACAACAGCTATTGATCCGATCTGATTCCAATTGAAGGTCTTGGCACTTGGATGGATTATACCTGGGTGGCCGGATGAAATGACCAAGAGGGTTTCCTTAAGGTAAATGGGAGTTCAACCTTCAGAGTCAGTTCAGCTTCCAGCTCTCGGTTCTGCTTCCAGAGCTACCAAGTACTTTGTGGGTAGGTACTACTTATGATGGAAGTTGTAAGGTATAGCCTCTCCTTCAGTTCTGACTGCTCAGTAGGAAATCTCCAGGTGTTACCGTCCTTTACAACCCTCTTTGGTTAACCAGGATCCTCGAAGCAGGTATAGACGTAGTGTGCATGCGGAAATACACGAGGAATCAGAAAGTTGTCGACAATAAGTTATTAAAGGGACAAAAGGATATCCTTTGAACCGCTTACTGAGTTTTATGTTCTGAATGTAGATATTATGTAAATCAACCAATTTAAAATTTTAGGAACTTAGAAGAGTAAAGTAGGTATGTATAATGAACTAATTTCAAAGAAAAAAACTTGACAGTTTTATGATGCTCAATGAACTTAAAGAACTCTCGAGGAAAAACCAGATTATATTTCATAAAACATGAAAACTATACAGGGTGATTCAAAATATACGATGTGAATATTTCAAGGTCGTATTGTTGGTATCAAAATAAAACGTTTTCTTTATACAATAAACATGTGTCCTAAAATGCACCCCCTACGAGCTACAGCCCCTGTAAGTTGGGAAAAAAACAAGATTATCTAAAACTGTGACTATAATAACGAATCGAATCTTCTGAAAATTGGCATTCCCCTGTTTTTTTAGGCACTCTATTCTTTTTTTGCTCCAAAAATTATGTAAACCCAGTTTTGGGGGAGTTGGAGGGGGGTCCACACTTTTATTGGCCCAATTTTTATGTTCAAAAAGAGAAACTATGAATTCGAATAGCATAATCTTATTGGCCATAAAAAAAACTGAGAATTCGGTGTCTTGCATTTTTGTCATACAACTAACAGTTTGCCAGAAAATCGTAATGAACGAAAGGGGGGTACTTTCACAATATCAAACTAACTTTATTGGGTAATTAAATAATTATTAATCTCATAATAAATGTTGAAAATGTCCTCCCCTTGCTGCTATACAACTTTCCATTCTTCTTTGCATAGAACGTCGAACACGTTCTAAAATCCCAGGAGTGGTTCTTATGTTTTGGAAAGCATCAATGATGCGTTGACGGAGGACCTCAACCGAATGCACGGGCCCAGCATCATAAACAGCACTTTTCACATATCCCCATAAAAAAAAGTCTAATGGGGTGCAATCCGGGGAACGTGGCGGCCAAGCTATTGGACCAGCTCTACCAATCCAACGATTTGGAAAAATAAGATTCAAATGATGGCGTACTGTTAAACGGAAATGAGGGGGAGCACCATCATGCATGAACCACATGCGTAGACGAATGTTAAAAGGCACATTTTCCAATAAACCGGGCAAATCGTTTTGCAAAAAATCTAGGTAAGTGTCCCCATTTAAAACTCTTGGAAAAAAGAAAGGACCAATAAGCTCATTTCCAACAATTCCTGCCCATACATTTAAACTGAACTGTTCCTGATGGCGGGATTGCCTTATTTCATGCGGATTTTCCAGTGCCCAAACATGTACATTGTGATAATTCACCACACCATCTCGCGTAAACTGAGATTCGTCGGTGAACAGGATCCGAGATAAAAAGTTAAGATCCCTCGTGCACTTCCTGGATATCCACCTAGCGAACTGCAAACGCCGCGGAAAATCCCGTGGCAGCAAACCTTGAACACGTTGGACGTGATATGGATATAAGCTGTTTTCGTGCATAACGCGCCACACAGTTGATTGGGAAATACCCAAATTTAAAGATATTTGTCTAGTACTCAACTGGGGATTTTCGTCGATCATATTTAAAATTTGTTCCTCTGTTACTGGGTGGCGAATTTCTCGTGGCCTGCCTGCATCATTTCTTACAGTTTGGAATTTGCCGTATTCACTGAGATGACGATGACAATTTGTAAATGTACGATGATCGGGGAGTCGGCGTTGAGGAAACCTAATTCCGTATAATCTTTGGGCTTCCAATGCGTTACCATCAGCCAGACCATAAACAAAATGAATGTCAGCAAGATGAGCGAAAGAGAATGGCACATTTTCCATTTTTAACTTAAACAAATTTCTTGATCGCAATAACAAGTGTAATCAACCAGCTAAAATCTGACAACTAACAATGATTAGTGTTTAATGACATTACCGAGGTGATGAGAGGGATTTATAAACAGTTGCCTGTTACCTACCTAATTTTGAATAGGGGGTGGCCGACAATTCCTGGGAGTAAAGTAAACGATATTTTACAATAAGATTATGCTATTCGAATTCGGAGTTTCTCTTTTTGAACATAAAAATTGGGCCAATAAAAGTGTGGACCCCCCTCCAACTCCCCCAAAACTGGGTTTACATAATTTTTGAAGCAAAAAAAAATAGAGTGCCTAAAAAAACAGGGGTATGCCAATTTTCAGAAGATTCGATTCGTTATTATAGTCACAGTTTTAGATAATCTTGTTTTTTTTCCCACCTTACAGTGTAGCTCGGAGGGGGTGCATTTTAGGACACATGTTGATTTGAAGAAAAAGTCTTATTTTGATCCCCACAATACGCCCTTGAAATATTTACATCGAATTTTGAATCACCCTGTATAATTCAAATTATTTATTATCTCCCATTCAACTGTTTGCTATGTCAACAGTTGATATGAACTATTCTACATCCAATGTTGTACAGGGTCTTAGGTACTGCCAACATCTCCCTTCTTTAATTCGAAATCCTTGAGATATCCTGGAATTCGTCTTGTTCTACTAGGCCTTGCTGGACATTCAGGTTCTGGTGATATATTGGACGATACTTCTTCTAGATCAGGATAAGTTTCAGGAACAATATCTTGAATGACTTCAGGATTCACCTGAACCGGAGGAGTTGCAGATGACTCTTCATTTGGAACTCTTGGTATATCGAAAGATTCCATCAAAATATCTAATGGTAAAAGATTCTCTCCTATATCACACTCGGTATATCTTTTCTTCAACTGGTTCGCATGTACTCTTGATGTTTTCCGGGAGTTTTCAAGTGAAACTTCAAACATAACGTTACCAATAATCTTGCCAGTAATTTTCCCAGGTTCCCAGTGGAACCCATTGTTATGATATACCTTGCAATATACCATATCACCAACTTCGATTGATTTGGTGACCGCAGTATCACCATCTTGTTGTTGAACTGTTCCTCGATATGGCAATATCAGATCCAGAATGGTTCTCACTTTCCTTCCAATTAGGATTTCTGCTGGAGATTTTTTATTTGGTGTACAATGGCTAGGAGTGGTTCGGTAAGTTGCCAAAAAAGTCTGTATTTGTTGTTCTAATGGCTGTCCTCCTTTGCCAATTTTTTTCAATGCTCTTTTAAATGTATCGACAAACCTTTCCACTTGTCCATTCGATTGTGGGTGGTAAGGTGGCGTCCTCATATGTTCAATGCCATTTCTTTTACAAAATATCTGGAAATTTTCGCTACAAAATTGACTGGCATTGTCAGAAACAAGAGTCTGTGGATTCCCGAATCTGGCGAAAATCTCTTCCAAAGTTCTGATGATGAAGGCAGTTGTTGTATTCCTCGTGCTCACTATTTCTGGCCATTTCGAGTATGCATCAACAACAATGAAGAAGAAATCACCTCCAATGGGCCCCGCAAAGTCCATATGTAGTCGCTGCCAGGGTCCTTTGGGTGGAATCCAAGGTGAAAATGGAATCTTCGGTGGTGATTTTGCTGCTTCTGCACAACTCGAACATTTCCTGACGAAATCTTCAATATCTGCATCAATGTTCTTCCAGTATACATAGCTTCTTGCAATGGATTTCATCCTTTCTTTCCCAGGATGACCTCTGTGTAACTGGTTCAGAATGCGACGTTGAAAGATTTCTGGAATCACAACACGTTCTGCGAACATCAAACATCCATCTACAACTGAGAAATTCTCCTTCCTGTTGTAGTAAGATTTGAATTCTGCATTCAATTTCAACTTGCTTGGCCATGTATCGTTTCCAACATATTCGATGATTTCTTGGAGAGTCTTGCATTTTGAGGTTGCTTGTTGAATCATCCTGTATGTGACTGGAAGTGAATCGATGGCAGTGTTCAAAACTTGAGAATCTCGGATTCAACTCGTATTGAAGAGATGACATATTCTTCATCTTGAACTGCATCTGGGTTGATTAATCTTGATAGTATATCGGCATGTCCAAAATCTTCTGTTTTAATATACTCGATTTGAAAATCGTATGTCTTCAGTATAAGTGCATACCTCTGCAATCGATTAGCTGTATGAACAGGAATACCTTTTTTTGAGCCGAAAATAGCTAGAAGTGGTTTATGATCACTTTGAAAAATTACAGGGCGTCCATATATCATACGGTGGAACTTCTTAGCTGCAAATATGAGGGCGAGAGCTTCTTTTTCTATCTGACTATACTTTCTCTCTGTCTCTGTGAGTGAACGAGAAGCGTGATAGATTGCTTTCATGGATCCATCTTCGAATCTATGGTAGATGCAGGAACCAATACCACTATTGGAGGCATCTGCTGCAACTACTATAGGTAATTTCGGATTATAGTGAGTCAGTAGGAGTTTTGATTGTAATAATTCCTTGAATTTGTCGAAAGATTCCTGACATTCACTGCTCCATTCCCATTTTGCATTCTTTCTCAGTAACTGATCAAAAGGTTTTCTGAGTTCATGCATATTCCTGACAAATTTTCCAAATAATTGATCGCTCCCAAATATGATCGAAGTGTAGGAATATCATGTGGAGGAGGCATATGTGTGATGACCTCAATTCTTGCTGGATCAGGTTGTATCCCATGTTCACTGATGATACTTCCTAAATACTTGATTTCGCGAAGGTGGAACTTACATTTCTGAATCTTGAGATGAAATCCAAATTCTCGAATCCTTTGCAAAACATTCAGTAGATTCTGTTGATGCTCTTCTGTAGTTCTTCCCGAAACAATTATGTCATCGATGTATGCTGCTGTTCCTTCCAGACCTGATATCATATTTTCCATTATTTGTTGAAATATCGTAGGAGCTACTTTGATTCCAAATGGAAGTCGATTGTAAGAAAATAACCCTCTATGCGTATTGATTGTGAGGTATTTTCTTGAATTCTCCTCAACCTCAACTTGTAGAAATGCATCAGACAGGTCGATGACACTGAATATTTTCGAATTTGCTAACCTGGAGAAAATGTCTTCTGGAGTAGGAAGTGGAAATCTGTGGGGTTGAAGCGCCTCATTCAATCCTGTTGAATAATCTCCACAAATTCGTATATTTCCATTGGCTTTTCTCGTAACTACTATGGGTGCAGCCCATTCAGAATAATCTACTGGGGAAATTATATTCAAACTTTCGAGTCGATTCAGTTCTTCTTCAACTTGTGTTAGTACAGCATAAGCTACTGGTCGTTTTGGACGAAAGACTGGCTTGCTTTCTTGAGAAACATGTAATTCCACCTTCATTTTGTTACAGTGTCCTAGTGAATCATCGAAAATATCTGGAAATTTCTTCTGAAACTGCAGAACACTTTGTATGTCTCCTTTTGAATCTGGCACTGACATGACATTTTGTGTCAGTGACATGACATTACAAATTGAATTCAGTGGAATGTCCCACAAGCCAAATTTCGTAATCCAATCGATACCCAATAAATTTAGCTGTTTTATTGGTGTTACATAGCATTTTGCTGGATACGCTTGATTGTTGAAAACAGTCCTACATTTGAACTCGGAAATGAGTGGAAGTTGTTGACCGCTGGCATTCTTGACAATGTTTTCTGTTGCGGTACACTGGGGTCTTCCTAGCTTGCTCCATGTGTCTTCTGATATAATGGTTATATCAGAGGCTGTGTCAACTTGAAGATCGACTGGTATACCATTGATGATAACTTGAAGGTACTTGCGTTCTGTTATTGAATTCACTTGAGAAATAATATTGCTTCTAGTGAAACGCTGGAATGTTTTCTTCTTAATATTGCCACAGTATCCTTCTTTGTGTCCGATCTTCTTGCAGTTTTGGCATGTGTGATTCTGATAAGTACAGTTTCTGGCAAAATGCATTTGACCACAATACCAACAGGCTGTTTTTGGAACAACTTGCTTTGAATTCTTGTTTGAATCTTGATGATTTCTGCTGAATTCATTAGTTTTGCTCCCTGATGAATATTTCTTCTTCTGAGAAATTGCATTAACCACTGGAGTGCTGGAATGTTCTATCATTGCAGTATCTTGTTTCAAATTCAAAATACGCTGACACTCTGAAGCTAAATCTTGAAGATTGAGAGATTCTGAATCTTTGCCATCGATTCTTGATAATAATTTTGTTCTCACATCGGAATCACCAACAGATTGAAGACCACACACGAAAATAAGGCATTTGAATTGATCAGCTGTAATTTTCCTGATGTCGAAGTCTTCGCAGAATTTGTTGACTTTTGCTGTGTATGCAACGAAGTCTTCTGTACTGCTTTTGGTGAGTTTGATGCACTGGTAGCGCGTATTGAAAATTGAAGATTTCTTTCCGAACATGTTTGTGAGTTTGGCAACTGTATCTTTGAAATCGATTTCTTTGGGTTCTTTAGGCAATATCAGATCGATATATTGTTGATGAACCTGTGTGTCCAATTTCCTTAGCAATAGTCTCACTTTGGCTGGTTCTGATAGTTTTTGAGCATCCTCCGTGAATAAACTCTCGTAGCGTTTGTACCATGATTCGAAAGTTATATTGTTGTCTGGGTCATAATGAAAGTATTATTCCATTACCAAGAGTTTCCATACGGAATTCTTCACTAACCTCGCCAGTTCTGATATGAACATTATCAGACTTGAAGTTCTGAGACAGAAGTAAAAGGAATTCTTGCTGATTTTTCATCAATTGATCCTGTTGAAGTTGCGCCTGTGCTTGTTGAGCTTTGATAAATTCAGTAATAGTTTTCTGGAACTGTTCTGACATGTTTATCAACTCCGTTGGGTTCTTTCAATGATTCTCGTCGCCACTTTTATGATGCTCAATGAACTTAAAGAACTCTCGAGGAAAAACCAGATTATATTTCATAAAACATGAAAACTATATAATTCAAATTATTTATTATCTCCCATTCAACTGTTTGCTATGTCAACAGTTGATATGAACTATTCTACATCCAATGTTGTACAGGGTCTTAGGTACTGCCAACAGACAGTGGAAAATTTAGTATTTTCAGAAGAATTACAAAGGAAATTGACTCAAATTAGAACCAGAAATAACTGAGAATCAAATCATTAATTTGTTATCCAACTCAGAGAGAAAATATTTGAATAAATCAGAATAATGACATATCCTGGTATTGATATATTATTAGACAAGAATTTCAAGGAGAAATTATCATTCATCTAATGAAAAAAACCAAATTTAACTTTAATAAATTGTCGATACTGAAATTCAAAAAACATACAGGGTGGCAAGTCCTGTTCAAAAGTGAAATGCCTGATAATAGGTACTATTTCAGTTTGAAGTTAACAGGTAATCTACTTTTCTGTGAAAGTGAAAGAAAAAGGTATGTATAAAGATATATATACAGGGTGGCAAGTCCTGGTTCAAAAGTTGAATGCCAGAAAATAGGTGAGTACTTCAGGTGTGAAGTTGACAGGTCTGGAATGAATATCTGGTAGACCCTGAGATAAGGAAATAGACATGCATTGACATGTGATTTGTTGAGTTGACCAAAGAAAATACTGACAGTAAGATAGAGAGAAAAATCTCACTTCCAGAAAACTTGAACTATAGGTTGTGCTTTCGTCACAAGAAGGCAAAACCTATACAGGAACCAGACAAATTTTGACTGAACAGGCTATAGAGAGAAGGAAACCTTCCTCAGGTTGCATTTATTTCTCAGAGAGAGTGAAAAATGACTTGGAAAAGAATTTCACAAGTTGACAATAGAAATTAAATGCTCACCTGAGAAAGAATCCTGGAAAGGTACAGCCTGGACGTCAAGGTTCAACTTCAAGGCTCTAGGTCCTGTAGGCTCAAGGTTCCTGGGCGAGACACAGAGGAAACTTCAGTTCAGGTTTCCTGGATGAACTTCTGAGGAAAGTGCGATGGCGTTTCGAATTTCCAATAGGTACCTAGAAAGATTTTTAAAAGAGAAGATACTGTTTTCAACTTATTGGATAAGGAAAAAATTAGCAACAAGGCTGATGTTGATAGCAACAATTTATAAAAAGCCAATTTAAGCGGCAAGGCAGGTGATACTTAACCTTTCACTGAAAAATAATTGTATATGATTTATTATATTATAAATCTGCAATTTTACAAAAATATTGTTATCAAGTGCTAATAAAATATAGTAAGAAGTCAAATATCCAATAAATTGATATCGATGATCAATTTTTACATAAGAAACAATCCGATATGAATTATAACCTCAATTTACTCGAACGCAATTATCTCTCTCAAAAATGAAATTTGATCAAAAATATATCAATTAATATTTAATTCAATATATAATAATCAACTCTAACAAACCAAATGTCTGCGATGACAAGTTATTTCACTCGAAAAATAAAGATAGATCCAGACCTACCAGATATCTTCAATTCCCACAACCTATCACTTCAACCTTTCAAGTCGGTAGTTCAGATCAGAAGGACTTTTCTTTTCCTATTCGTTCTTCGCGAAAGATCCTGTCATATCCCTTCCTTCTCCTGATTGGTTATTTAGTCTCCCTTCTTCGATCTTCTGTGTCGCTGTCTAGCGGGAAGGACGAGCGCGCAAGACTTGATAAATTCGATATGGTTATTGAACCGGTGAAGGACTGATAAGCGGAAGTAGATAGGAGAACGAATGGACGTCAGATAATTAAATGGTTGGTTGATTGATTGAAAACATCTCAATGGAACGGAATAATCGTTACATTACTAAAAGTACATAATGTTTTGAACTATTTTTTGCTGAGAAGATAAATTACATTATATCAAAATCGGAAAATTATCAACGTGGAATTTGAAGTTTTTAACAGGAATTACACCTGTGTTGCAGACATCTGTACACCTGTAATATGAATTTTATGTTTCCTTGCATAAAAAGAATAGTTATTTTTGTATCTAGAGCGCGAAATGCTACTTTGGTGATCGAGATCTGATTTTTTTAACGAGGCGTTGCCGAGTTAAAAAAATAGTCGAGATGACCAAAGTATTTCGCGCTCGAGTTGCAAACAAAATTTTTTCTACAAACTTCTAAAAATATAGTTCTTAGGTGAAAATATACTTAGCTTGATATAAAAAATACTGTTAAACTGGCTTAAAAGTCCTCCCCCCATCCTCCCTAGGTACTTAAACGATGTTCCGCGAACATAATAGGAATTTCCATTCGTGCGCTCCAAGAGATGGAACAAGGTTATTGTTGAACATTCAGAAATAACTGATTTCGTGGATGTTTGCTCGATTGGACTATCAAGTTTTAATATAAATATCTCATATATTTTACATAACAATGCGCGAAGTAGGTACTTCGCGCACTGTTTTACTTCGCGCATTGTTTTGTGCAAGGTATCATGGTAACGTAGGAAACTGAAAAAAAGTGTCACTTCGCAATTTGTCATCAATGCGCGAACCTTGTCATTTTTTGACGTTTGTAGAAAAATTAATTATTTTCACCTAGCCATATTAAGACACCGAATAAAAAAGATTATTTCTTTCATTGGAGCTAATTTGTCCGAGATTGAAATTTTAGCGTCATTCGGGTTGTCTAATATTTGGCTGAAAATTTCTAAAATTTTTGCGTTCCTTTTAGCCAATGTCGAAAGGTATGCTAAAGCGCATGCGTGCTCATTATCTAGCAATCAGAGTTCGGGGAATCACTCGAATTTTTGCCAATACCATACTCTTCAGTCGTGTTTATCATTCACTGTTTTTTTGAGTTATGAGATGAAACTTTGATTTATTGATTGTCTTTATTTATAACCCCAAGAAACATTTGTTTGTGATAGGGATACATAAACAATATACATAATAATAATAAGATATAACAAGTTAATAAAGGAATACAAATAATAATCTATTTGGTTACCTACGAGTGATTGTCGTTGTTGAATCGTGTTGAATCATTTTTTTTTATGAAAACATTCTAGTTTCATTTGTGTATGTGTTCAAATATGGCAGCCCTCACAGTTATGGGAATAATGAACAATTTGTGGATGTTTGACAAATTAATATTCATCATACAGGACGTGGAAAGAAATTCTAAAATGAGAAAACCTGATCACGAATCTGCGATTGAAGGTCTATAATGCATGCAAATGTATGGAATGAATACATTATTTCAGAAATGGGCGACATTTGAAGAAATTCCAAAAACACGTGAGTTCTAATTTTTGAAGCCTCATCTCATGACATTCATATGAGAGATGTTACGTCACTGGTGTAGAAGTAATGACGTAATGGGCGATTTTTTCAAATACAAGCAGGGGTCATGTGACACCTCGTTTGAAAGGTCTACTGATCGTCTATCCAACAGTCTATATTTTGCATAAGAATATTGCAATTAAAATGGATTATCATTTGGTTAACTGAATCTTGCAGAGGTCTGCTACTGAGAATTGAACATCGAAGGGTCGTCTAGTTGAAAAAAATACATAATAAAAAAAGTTCTGAACTCTAGTTTTTGGATTTCTTTCGGAAGTCGTCTTGTTTTGAAATGAATTTATTCCATACATTTGCATCATACTGTACAAATAAACAAGATGGGTGAAATTATTGGAAAGGAATATTCTCAGATTAATTATGAACATGAAAAAATGAAAAAATGGATATACATAATATAAAGAAATACATTCAGAATTCGCACTCTATGTGATATAACAATTCTTCCTCGGTTTATTCAACAGAAAACAACTATTGAAAAGGAATATTCTCAGATATATTTACGAACACAAAAAAATGGATATATATATAATATAAAGAAATACATTGAGAATTCGCATTCTCCATGTGATGAAAATATTAATTCTTTCTCGGTTTATTCAACAGAAAACAACTACTTTCCTGGCTATATGCCACGACGAATATTGAATTACATCTATTGATATTGAATAAACCGAGAAAGAATTGATATTTTCATCACATGGAGAATACGAATCCCCAGTGCATTTCTTTATATATACAGGGTGTTTCAAAAACACCTAACCCCCTTGCTAGGGTAGGTAGAACATCGCCAAATAAGTTGGGTTTGCTCAGTGAAAAAATGTCGTAACGGCATCCGTTTTTATGATACAAGGTGTTGAAACAATTATTGTTTTACACATTTTTCACGATTATTCCTAAACTACTGGCAACATTGTGATGAAATTTTGTATGGATGTTTCTTGAAATCTGACACATCGCATGAATTTACTTTTATATCTGACATAACTTTTTTGAGGTTAGATTTTTCAATCCAAATATGATATGAACTTGAATATCATCATTCAATTTTACACCAAAAAGGTACTCTAGGTGAAACTTGAAACTATGTTCCGTTTTCGGAATATTTCGATTTGAAAATAATAGAGTAGTAATGATGCTGGTATAAATGAATTTTATTGAGTTCAATTACCTATTTATTCAGGTTCAAAAAAATTAAAATTATTCTTGTGCTGAAGCTATTGATGGATCAAAGGATCATAAGTAGAAAATCGAGAGATATTTGACTAGAAACATGAAATATTGAATCAGTTAGAGTAAGTGTTCAAAATGTCCTACGTTTCGAGGAATACACGATTCTATATTGTTTTTTTAAGAATGTTTTATTCTTCTGAACAGTTGAGGATCAGCTGTTAGGTCATTTAAGTGATGTTCAGTTATGTCTCACAACTCTTGACGTGAATTTACCTATGTAGCATAGACTTTCTGCTCAACATACAACAAAACTGTGTAATTCATGTTCTTAGTAAAATTTGTTTCGATGTTATTCTTGTGATTCATTGTTAAATCGATGAGTTTCGCATCAGTAATGTATTATCGTTTCCGGTTTTCAATGAATAGGTGATAATTTTTTATAATACTCACTCTACTACATAGCTTTATACCAGCAACAGATACCACTTCATCATTTTCAAATCGAAATATTCCGAAAACGAAACACAGTATCGAGTTTCACCAAGAGTACCTTTTTGGTGTGAACTTGAATGATGTTTTAGTTCACATCGACTTTGGATTGAAAAATCTAACCTCAAAGAAGTTATGTTCAAAACTACTACCCAGCAAACATTTTGATATGGGGCATCAATGGCCTAATATATTTTTCCCATACCTGACATCAGCTGCCCAGTAAATGGTCCCATATGCGGGACTCTATATATCAGTACACTGCGGCCGGCAGCTGGTCCCAGTGCTGGGTACCCAGCAATCATATGCAGTTCCCCGGCAAAAGGCCAGTACAACATAATCGATCTGAAAGTTCTAGTACCTCTTTATTTCACAATATAACCCTCCCATCATGAATCAGACTCATACCAGATTTCAACAAAAACAATTTTATGAATGAAACAATGATATCTTCTTAACCGCTCTGTTCTTCAACGATGAAACTTCTTGGAGTGACTGCTTACTGGTTGGTATGTGGTATTTACATCTTATTGGGTAGCATCCCTTCAAAGTTGATTCTTCGTTATGAGGTACTTCTGGAATATAAAATGCATCATTTGTTTCATATTAGTGGCCTATGAGTTGCATGAGTTTATAACTCGATAATATAGTCTCATGACGTGATAACATGGAGCTTTCCAATTCTCATTATTTTCTTGGCACAGGTATTTCTGTAGCAGAAACCTTATTGTTATTTAGTTATTGGATATAGAGATTGGTTCACATAACATGAGATTGCATTTGATAGCAACAAACGAGTTAAAAATTATAGTTGCTTTTGGAGAAGTATAGCCAACTCCAATTATTATGATCATTAAGTATATGAGATTACGAGATTCCAAACACATGCATTTAATAATGGAATTCGAAACACTATGTAGGTAAATTGATACTTACTCAATATTATCATAATCAAAGAATCCGTCTTCTATTATTATCAATAGAGAAAATACTCCTGCCATCATGAAGGACCACATTAATTCGACATAAACAAACTAGTACGCGATCACCACTCACGAAAGTCCGCCATCTCATAGTCACATATAATGTTGATCAGCATATAGTTGACGTAGACGTTCCCAGAACGTCCACCAGGGGGATGTGTAGCATACATGAAATTGGCCAGCAAAGGGCCAGATCTCGTAAGTATTCAATTAGTTCCAGACATCTTACTATCACTGATGATGGTTACTTTGCATAGGAAAATCATCGGCCCATTACCAATACCCCGGCATCGTCACTTTCCCAGACTAGCCTGCGCTAGGCCGGACTTCTCCCGCTAGTTCAATGTTTGCTGGGTAGGTACGAACCGTGTAAGTAGTGCCCTCTATGAGAATCAGATATAAAAACAAATGCATGCGATGTGTCAGATTCCAAGAAACATCCATACAAAATTTCATCACAGTAGTTCAACATAATTGTAAAAAATGTGTAAAATAAATATTTTTTCAACACCTTGTGTCTTGAAAACGGATGGCGTTACGACATTTTTTTACTGAGCAAACCCAACTTATTTTGCAATGTTCTACCTACCCTAGCAAGGGGGTTAGGGTTTTTGGAAACACCCTGTATATCCATTTTTTTGTGTTCATAAATATATCTGAGAATATTCCTTTTTAATACTTTCACCCAATCAAGGGGTTGAAACTTGAACGATGGAAACTTGTTATTTTTATAGACCCCAATCGCAGATTCGTGATTGGGTTTTCTCAATTCAGTATTTTTTTCCACGTCCTGTATGATGAATATTAATTTATCATACATCAAAAAATAAACTACTCTCCTGGCTATAATATGCCAAGACGAACAGTGAATTACATAAAATATATTGAATATATTTGCTATTTCATTTTTATTAGTAGTTACAATATTGTTCTCATCATATAATTCATGGATGTTATTTATTGGCACTTTCTTTCTTCCTGCTAATTCATTGATTATATTCCTAATCTTTTTAATATCTTCAGTTTCTACCACTTTATTTCTATATAAAAAGTTTCTGCAATTTTTATAGAGTTGATATAGATTTTGGTTATTTTTATCTTTCATAATAAGTTTACTCAATTCATCTCGTTTTCTAATTAATATGATCAATCCATTAGTAATTCAAGGTTTAAATTTTTTAAATTTTGCAGAAGTCCTATTTTCCTCACAGCACTGACCATCAATTTGAAGTAGTTGATTAACGAATATCTCATAAGCGTTATCAATATCATTTTAGTGAAAAACATTTTGCCAATTTGGCTAATTCAATTTCTCAATTAATTTTTCGAAATTAACATGCATTCTAGTTAGAGAGAACTTTGGATAGAGGTTGAATTTTGATTTCCCATGGATATTTGACATGAAATTTGAAAATGATCTGTTATATAATTTTCAAGAAATTTGATCATAATATTTTTTGATCAACAGACCTGATGAAAATATGATCAATACAATTCTTGGAATGGTTTCCAGCGAAATATGAACAAATTTCTTCTTTGTTGGTACAGTTCGATGTCTTATGGCCGAAACCACAACATCTGTAACTTCTCAGAATATTACAATCTTCAACTACTTTACATTGTCTCCAACCAATATTTATTTCCTGATCATTCACTTTCTTGAACGTTATTCCACTAGTTTCTGCGTACATTATCCATTTCTTGGTGAATTTTGATTACCTGGAGTGTTTGATTCCAATCCAATCATCTTCGATCATCTATATTGTAATTTAGATTTCTTATGTCTTCAAACAATTCTTTATTTCAAAGTTCTTTTCCGAACCTAATATTGTTATTCTCTGTTTATTTTGTCTAGTCATCTCAATAGAATATTTTCCTGATAGTTCTGTTCTCATAATTCCCATTGAATTGATAACAACATAACCCTTTTTCGTATTTCTATGGGTGCTTTCACTAAACAAGGAATAATTTTCGATTGTATTTCTGATTCGTTGTTTCTATATTTTGAATTGTATTTTTTTGGTTTAATATTGAATCCATATATGCTGGTGGTTTTTTGGTTATATATTATTATCTTTATTATTATATATAAGAGGATATTGTAATGCTTCCACTGGCCATTGTTGCATATAATAATTTAGTTTCATGTTCATTAAATTCCTTTGAAATACTGCTAATTTTCTCTTCTGAATTAAAAAAATGTTCAATAATTATTGACATATCTTCCATATTCATAATCGTATCGTTTTCAGTTTTAGGTGATTTCAGAAAGTTCTCACATAGCCAGAGTATTTTTTCTTTGATTGAATGAATTTTCTTCCATTGAGACATATGAATGCCTACACATTCAATGTTATATCTATGTTGGCAGTTTCCATTACATATTATTTCAGATTCCTTCTCTTTTATCAACAATGAACATTTACCGCATTGAAAATATTGGATTATCTTCATACAAATTTGATGTGCCACATTCAATTTGATCCTGAGTGCTAACAATGGAATTTTTCAGGAAATGTCCAGGTCCCCGCGAGTTTCTGGGTACTGAGGTGGATTGTATATATTTCCATCATCTTCATCATCACTATTCCAGTTATATGAGAGTGTAGAGGGAAAATCCTTCTCATAATTTATCTGATGTCCTTGGGACATTTAGTGTCAAATGCAAATATTTACAAAAATTTCATTCGTCTTCTATCGCTGCTTGTAGATTTTATGCTGAGTGCCATGCCTGTTTTTGAGAGAATTGAAAATATTGCCACAAAACATATAATTTAGCTGGGTGACTTGAAATATCTAAATATTTTTGTCTTTAACATCTGACGTACTATTCTTCACCCGCCTATTATATACTGAATGAAGTCACTTCATTCAGTGTCTCTATTTCGTAATAATTTGAAACCTGGCAATAGTGCGGGTGTAGTGCGAATGCCGAAGCGAATGCTGAAGCTGCCGGCCGCAGCGTTGCCGCAACAAACCAGGGCATCTCAAACCATGGTGTAAAATTACACCATTTTCGAAAATTTTTGACTACTTCAAAATATTTTTTGCGATTTGAATTGTGTTATGACTCATACAATAGTCCATTTCAAGGATCGCTCCAATTTTAGAAAAACCCTTTATTAGCCAAACAATAGTTGCATCGAAAGAAGCATACAATGCCGAAAATAAAATTGGAACTGATAGATTATTGTCATAATGGCTCCCGTTCGTTTCGGTCCCTTGCTGAAGGACTAGGAAAAAAGTTAATTAATATATACCTAGTTCATTCCCACCTCAGTAAATAATTTTCGTATGTCGAAAATATACATTTATTTTTTCGTCGACTTCTACAAAAAATTACAATTTACATACTATTTTCCATATGAAAAATCGATTATTTCCGAAGGCAAGCAGGTACTTTTCGTCCGCAGACATTAACTTTTCATCTGCAAACACTTTCATTGCGCTGTGGTCACTATGATGCGGTGCCAGAGCGGTGATTTGGTTGAAAGCTGTCAACTGTCATTTGCTGTTGGCAAATTAATTATTTGCCTAATCCGATAGATTTCACGCGTGAATAAGACCGTGAAGGCTATGAACGCATTTTACGCACGTGTTGCAACATTTTATGGACTAATGGTTCATTTTTCTTGTCAAAAGTAGTGACTAGATTTCAATAAACTACATTTTATATATTACGTATAAATACGGTAATCAAGAGGAGCGTAATGTTTATGAACAATTTACATATTATAAAAATTATCGTACGAATATCGCGATTATCGTAAAACTAAAACTCTTTGTTCACTAAAAGAGATTAATTCCTTGAAATATCACAATATGCATATACCTAGCACCCACCTAATTTTGACGTTGTCAAGCAAGCTGATAGTTGCTGTCCAGCAATTAATCAAATAAACAAGCTGAATTATCATCCTTTTTGGCTTGAAACTTCAGACAGCGAGAATGCAATTATTATTATTAGAACATGTCTACCGCTGGAAATCATAGAATCAGCAGATGAACTCTCATATATTCGTATACCATGAAATGATATGTGGTTACAAGGAATGGAGCTGTTTCAGTGAAACTTTTTATTTTATTATTCCGAAGTACTAACCCTAACTAATTTATTGTCACAAACCGTCTTTCCTCCAAAATTCTGTATATGTCACAAATAATTATTGAAATTCACGTTATTTCGTAACATGAAAAATGCGGGAAAATGCGTGACGTAGTCACCCGAAAAAATTCGATATACGTATCTATTCTATATATTTCTGTAAGACAAGTGCAAGCATATTTCTGATTGTCATTTCAATAAAAATATGAAAAAAGTTCGCCTCATAAGGTACTCGCCCTAGACTCTAGTGAATTTTCTGCACTGGAAGAATCAGATAATAAGAGGAATATCTTTGAATATTCGCATCTTGACTAGATGAAACAAGGATTTGGATATGAAGGTGACGTTAGGAAGTTAGGTTGACAATGTAGTTCGTCTTCTTCTCTTTTCGTATTTCTGGGAACTAGGCATTACGTTGTTGCCAAGGCCACAAAATGATTTGGGCTTGAATAAAATCTCGATCATTATTAGGAGTACTAGGGGATATTATTATTGGTGCTGAAGCATCTTGCAAGTATATAAGTATTGAATAAGTGATTATTAGGGACCAGGTCAAACTAGGGTCCCTTGATGGAAATTGACGTTAAAGTCATCTTAACAGGGTACGGACAGATCCTCGTTGCCTCGCACTCTAAAGTGTTTGTGAAACAGTTATCCATCCTTATTCAATTCTGGGGATTAACACTAGATTTTTGACATTAGTTGTTTTTTAGGTTATATTGAGGTCACTGGCGTATCATACGTAATTTCCATATGGAATTCCTGATTCAACTATACCAAGATATAGATGAACAATCCTCTAGTTTTAGAGTTTACTACTCCAGCATAATCTTTTCGAGGTAGTGAACATATAAATTGTACTGAAAGCTTAATATATTTCACCAAAAGAGACTGTTCTTAGACTGTATACCAGGGTTGACTGAATGAATTCTGATTTCAAGCTGAGCAGTAGTTTAACTATGATCTGAGACTTATGATTGAGAAATGGTGAAAACCTCGATGTGGGTATTTGAACTACTGTACTCATGTCATGTGTGCTAAATATATAAATACCATATGACATCACTTCCACTTTTTCTCCAAAAGGAGTAAAAATTTGGGAGAACGAGTACTTTTCCTCCCTAGGGAGGACGTTGCTCCCTACATTGAGGCAAGGAAATGTTTATTTTGGATAGAGGTAGGCGAAAAATGTTTTTTCCGCACTAGTGCATCTACAAATTTGTAGGGTGATAAGCACAATGAAAAAGTATACGTGATTTTCCATCATTTTTACCTCGCATATTTTGCTCAATTTACCGATTTTCCATTTCGGTCTCTTCATGTTCACTTTCCATGTTATGAGTTTATCATCATCTGTTGGAAAGCTTACAAATTGAAATTTGCCATCTAACTGATTGGCACAGCCTAACACAGCACCTTTCTCCATTTTTTCCAAAAGAGAATAGGAAAATATCGTATTCAATATTTCTTTTTTTCAACAATATACAAAAAGTATTGGGAACGAATAATAAATATCATTACTAGATTACTAGCTGACTTGGCAAAAGTTGTTTTGCTATGCAAAATATTTCTAGAAAATATCCTTTCAGTTAAATATTTACCAGCACACTTTATTTATTTCATTTTCTACTTCTTCTCAGTTCGGCTATTCATAAGAGCGTGTTTCTGTAGTTTTTCAAGATACTATTCATTTTATACTCGTTTTCAGCTCGGCAATCTATCTCTTCAGTTTTTTAAACTAGTATTTATGTCCTACTTCTTCTTAAATCGACTAAGTATCTTCGAAAGTTCGACCCCGAAAACTCCCAGATACCAAACTTTCATTAAATCAGATCATGAAATGAGGAAATGTCTTTCGCCATATTCGATCCGTCATCCTGAATTTTACAATTTTCACGAAACAATCATTATCTCCTTCCCGGAAAACCTCCAGATACCAATTTTGAATAGAATTGGATCATAATTACAAAACTCGATCCCCATATGATCTTCCTCAACAAGTGAATACCCTGTACATACCTATTATCGAAATTTTGAATGATTTTCTGTAGCGCCCATGGACGTGACGTGACAGCAATGTCAGGGATGCCAGTAGACAAAACTAAAGTCTCTAGATCATTAAAAAAGAATGCAGCTATGATCTGTCCGTACCCTGTTAAGATGACTTTAACGTCAATTTCCATCAAGGGACCCTAGGTCAAACCATTGTCTCAATGTGAATACTGTTGTCATTCGTCATATTGAATCTCATCAGATAATTACTATAGTTACAAATTTGGCAGCGTCGAAATATGTGGCCCTATACTTCTATGCTAAAGATAACGATGACCTTCGGTTCGGGTCATGGCGTCATCGAAGCTGTCGTTTCTCGATGGTGCCGAATTTCATTATCAGAAAAAAATATATTTGCGATGATTTCATAGTTATTTATGTATCAAGGGCGTAATGTAGGCGTTTATGGTCTGTGGCGTGAATAATGGCCCGATGGCGCTAGCCAAGGGCCATTATTCACACGCTGAAGGCCATAAACGAATTTCACGCACGTGATACATACAAAATTTTATGCACTAGTTGTTTCTTTTCTGACTCAAAAGTAATGACTATAGATTTCGATAAACTAATATTCCCCAGAATTTAATTTGTTACCTACGTATAAATTCAGTAATCAAGAGAAGCATAATGTTCATGGATGATTTACATATGAAAATTTGTAATGTAGCAATCGGGATAAGGGTAGATTAGTAAAACTCATCATATTTTCTACACCCAATATAATAGCATTTAGTTAGTGTGCCATACACCACAGTAGCTATATGCAATCTGTCCTACATAATTACCTTCTATACCTGTTCAGTAATGAATATGCTGAGTCGGTTGAATATGTTATTAAACAATATTTATTATTGACCTGATTGCACTACACCTCCCTTTCTTAGAGAATGATCTTCATTCTGCGCATAAATGAAGAGCTTTCTGATAAAAATTCGGGGGCTCAAGTACATAAAACATTCCCTAATACGTTAATATTTCATTACAATACAAAATTCCCTAATTTGTTGTATATAATGTTATCATTGCATTAACCTAGATATTTGCCTACACAAAAGTTTTAATCTATGTCAAAAGTAAATACGTATATTGAAATCGCTGATACACAAAAATGAAATATAACAGCTTATATATTATGATATAGTCTTGTGTTTATAAAATTGAAATTATACATATTGTTTTATTATTCTAGTCATCAATTGGCCAATTGTGAAATTCCTATAGGTACCTACGTAATTATTTAATATAATATCATGAAACGAATTTCTGAATACGATTTTTGTGCACTATCGTGGCTTTGCCTTTATTATTAGATATTGTGCAATTTGGACCGTCGGCAGCCATAACTGTGAAAGGACCATCATACCATGAGTCAAATTTCTTACGATCTTCGTTCGTTATCATTACGAGATCACCTGGTTCGAAATTAAATGATGATTTTGCACTTTTATCATACGCACACTTACGCGATTGTTTGGCTTTTTCCAAGAATTCTTTAACGCGCTTTTGTGCTGATTGCAATCTGAAACGAACTTCTTGGTCATATGCATCTATATTGTAAAGTGGATCAACACACGAACCGGACAGTTTTTCAGAAAGAGTGGCCTTTTTCGCGAAAACTAATTCAAACGGCGTATAGTTGGTATATGTACTGGGTGTTGTATTATAACAGAAAGCATAATACCTCATCCAGTCTTCCCAATCACTATGAGTATCATTTACGTACATACGAATATATTCATTTAAGACTCTATGATTGCGTTCACACCCCCCAATACTTCGACTATGATATGCAGTAGTAATCTTATGATCAATATTTAACAGCTTCAGGATGTTTTCTAAAATTTGATTTCTATATTCGGTACCCATATCCGTTCTGATTTCTCTTACCGGACCATAGACTAGGATGAAGTTTTCGACAATAGTTTTAGCCACCGTCTTAGCTTCTTTATTTGGAATGGGTAAGATGACTACATATTTTGTCAATTCACATTGTATAGTTACTGCATATACATTATCATTGTTTGTTTTGGGAAATGGACCAATCGTGTCGATACAAACTATGTCGAATGCCGTTTGGGGCGTAGGTGTTATGACCATTGGTTCTAAGTGTTTTACTTTACTTTTATTGATTTGACATTTTTCACATGTTCGTATGTAATTTGAGACATCACGAGACATATTTTTCCATTTATATGTCGACTTCAGTTTTTTCAAAAGTCTTTTCTGACCACAATGACCTCCTGTGAGAGGATCATCATGGTATTTTTTAATGAGATCTTGTTTTTCATTATTCTTCGTTATTATTTTGGGTACCCTGCAAAGAATAACGATTAAATTTTTCATAGTTGTTTGACCTTTCTCTTTGAATTGATTAATATTGCACTTCTTGAATATTTCATCATCTACATATATTTTCAATTTTGAAATACCGCAATCGTTCGCCATTGATTCTAGACGAGGCAATAATTGCTCTAAAGCTATTTCACCATTAACGATAGGGATTATCTGATTATGAGCGCTCATTTTTCTATTTTCAAAAATTATTATCTTTACTGATGACCGGTCAATTTTAAATTTCAATGTAGGTACTTTCAAGTTTCCAATATTATCTAATGTCTCATATACTTTTGGTTCCTTTATTTCTTTTTGTATTAGTTGGGTTGAACTTCTTTTTTCTTGCAGGTTTGTTTTTGACCTTGTGATGGCAAGTATTTGTGACACATTTTCCTGAATATCAATCAGTTCCTTGATATTAATTCTGGATAATGCATCGGCTCCAGAATTATCTTTCCCTTTTATATATTCAATTTCAAAATCGGCTTCTTCTAAGTCTAGACGCATTCTTGTCAATTTAGAAGATGGATCTTTCATCGAGAATAAATAAACAAGCGGCCTATGATCTGATTTGACTATGAACTTTTGAGCGTACAGGTAAGGTCTAAAATGCTTAATGGCCCAATGAATAGCGGTCAGTTCTTTTTCAATTGTTGATTTGTTTGATTCGCCTTTAGTGAATGATCGAGATGCATACGAAATAGGTAACTCTTGGCCATCGAAATTTTGACTCAATAAAGCACCACATCCTATATTAGAAGCATCTGTATGAACAATAAAAGTTTTTGAAAAATCTGGATATTGTAAAATTTCGGGACTTAATAATGCGTTTTTCAGTTTATCGAATGACTTTTGACAATCGGGCGACCAGACAAATTCAGCGTTCTTTCTTGTCAATTTATTCAAAGGATATGTAATCGCTGCAAAATTTGGAATAAACCTTCGATAGTAATTACAAAAGGCAACAAATCTTTTAACAGCATCAGCATCATGAGGCACCGGGTACTTGTAAATAGAGTCGAATTTTGAATCGTCGGGAAGAATCCCCTTATCTGTGATTTTGTGACCTAGATAAGTTACTTCCTTTTTAAAGAACTGGCATTTTTCAGGATTCAATTTCAAATTGAACTTCCGGCAAGTTTCAAATACACTCTTGAGATGATGTTTTTCTGAACAACCCAAAACAATTAGGTCGTCCATGTACAAAAATGCTTTTTCTGGTGTTATCCCTGCGAAAGCTATCGACATCATTCGCATGAAGCTATTTGGGCTGACCGAAAGCCCGAAAGGTAGTCTGGTGAATCGATAAGAACCTGAGTCTACACTGAAGGAGGTGAGATCTCTTGATTCATTATCTAGTGGGATTTGATGAAAACCAGAAATTAGGTCAAGAACCGAAAACCATTTCGTCCTACCGAGTTGATCTAAAATATCGTCAATTCTTGGCAAAGGAAACTTATCTGCCATTAGTTTTTTGTTGAGCTGTCGAAAATCGATAACCAAACGCCATTTCTTTTGACCATCAGTAGCCTTTTTAGGTACTAGCAACACCGGACTATTATAGTTTGATGTTGAGGGTTCTATAACCTCATTTTCTAACATTTTATTCACTTGTCTACTAATCTCTTCTTTTTGAAGTGCAGGTGTACGATAATTTTTAGTGTAAACAGGACTGTTGTCTCGCAATTTCAATTTTTGTTTATAAAAGTTATTAACCGTAAGTTTATCCGATTTCAAAGCGAAAACATCAGCAAATTCACTACATAAATTATACAGATCGCCTTTCACGAATTCCGGTACTTTCATGTTTAATTGTTTCATTAAAATAGCTTGCCTATCGGTTTTTTCTATTTCTATATTGAAAATGTCGAAATCATTTAGGTCTGCTGTTTCGTAACGTATATTTTTCAAGATAACATTTTCTGCTGTTGTATTAATTATTTTTACGAATTGATTTTCACCGGAAACTATACATCTTGCGACAAAAATTCCAGACTTTATTTCCTGATTCATTATTAATGTATCTTTCGAAATGTCTATTAATTTTATTTTCCGTATAACTTCACAACGAGATGGTATTACAATAGTATCGTCTCCTGGACTGTTATGAATCGGAACAGTAGTTTTTCCATGAACTAAGCGTACTGTTAGACTCCAATCGTTATAATCCAATATACATGCATATTTTGAGATGAAATCTCGACCAAGAATTCCGTCGGCTGGGACAGGAAAGTTTTCATCCACAACATGAAAAGTATGTTTCAAAGAATACCCGTTAATGAAAATATTCGTTTCTGTGGATCCCAGACAATCGGTTAGACCATCAGTAATACCCTTAATTCTATAGCGTTTTGAAATGTCTATCATCTGATCTGGATTAATTTTGGTTCTTTTGAAAATGGATATGTCAGCACCAGTGTCAACTAAATAAGTATTTTCAGTCCCTGTCATTTCATTCTCAAGAAAAACAAAATTGGATAGTGATAAATTAAAAGTAAATATATTTTTCACATTTCCCCCAATCGCACCCGTTGGGGGTCCGATTGGTTTTCCGGAGCTGGCTCTGATTCGTAGGACCTCACATATCGTGCCTGAGAATTATATCTTGAGTAACTTTGTGAATTCGATGACCTTGTCGGGGCAAAATTTTGATATTGGCGTCTTTGATTTCCACGCCAATTTCCACGACTGCTACCGTTACCTCTATGCCAATGATTACTACGATTATATCCGAAATTATTGTTACCCCTTCTTCCGCGGTAACTATTTCTACTATCATTATTATAATTGTTACCACCAACGTAAAATACATTGGAAGTACTTGGTGTGGTGTCGATGTTTACAAATTTTGCGATTGCTTCCTGAATATTATTATAGTTACTCGCTTCCATAACCCAACGTGCTTTTTCGGAAGCAGCATTTCGACTCATTGTCTTAATGGCTATATCAGTCGCATAATTCTCAGCTACGCTATGTGGGACTCCTTCGCTAATGAATGCTCTTTTCAAGTCAGTCGTCAGTGACTCTATCTCAGTGGCGTACGTGTTCGTGTCTTTAGAATTTTGTTTTAAACTTGATAATTTAGCAGATAAAAATTTAGAACTATCTCCTTTTATTCCGTTTTTGAGAACGTTACTAATATCTGAAATTGTGTTTTCATTAGAAATCAAATCTCGGGCTTTTCCTGTCAATCGAGTCTTTATGTAAGCAACAGCATTTTCTTCCTGACTTTCCACATTATTTTCTAGCAGGGTCAATGCATCTAAAAATGATTGTAATTTATCGGGAGATCCATTGAATTCGTTTGGCACTAGTTAATGGGCTAAATTGAAAAATTCTACAGCGGATAGAGGCATTATTTCTTCTTCGTCCTCGCTATCGTCTTCTAAGATGGATGGATCTATTGATTCAACTGAAGACAGTGGAACCTTATATCTAGTATCTAGTATTTGGAATGACCTAACTACTCGATCCCTGATTATAAGGAAATTCCTTTTAACCCACTGTTTTTGTTGATCATTTAAAGAATTAATGAAAATAGCGACAATCCGAGTGTATTCATTAAAGTATCTCACTAGGTTATCTCGAATTTCTTGTCTAATATGTTCACTTTTGGGAGTATTCTTTTTAATTGCTCGCTTAGACTCTTTATATAAATTTTCTTTATTTATCGAAAGTTCGGTTTTGATCTCTTCCCAGGATGGCATTTATGAAGAAAAAAAAATCATTCCAAGCTTATACAGTGCACAAATATCCGCAAAATCAAAAAGAAATGATAATAGCATACAACATAGTCCCTGTGTAATCGATAAAACCCAAAAATGCATAATAAAATATGTGGCGACAAATACAATTCGCTCACCCAAGGTATATCTTCTTACTACCTCGAATTCTT
This sequence comes from Phaedon cochleariae, assembly GCA_918026855.4. Lineage (NCBI taxonomy): Eukaryota > Metazoa > Arthropoda > Insecta > Coleoptera > Chrysomelidae > Phaedon > Phaedon cochleariae. Next base: position 23,629,242 of record OU896717.1, on the reverse strand, counting down.
CATAGTTCCGGACTTAAATAGCCAAGCAGGAGCTCTTCTTTCTTCTATGCGGTTACCATATGTTCTTCTATAACAGGAACTTTTCTTCTATACCAGGAGCATTTCTTCTATAACATTTCATTTCCACTGAGTTTAATTTTGTCTTTACACTGTAGCAAGTCTTTGTCGTCTATTTATTTGTCCAATTGCACTGATTTGCACTAAACTGAAGCATTCAGGTTGTCTCTGCTCTGACATCTGATGACCTCATGAATGACCATTTTCTTGAGATTTTTTCGCCACTTTTTGATCATAAAATAGGCCAGGACTACGAAGCCTAATACCACCAAACAAATCAGCAACCATTCTGTTCTTGTGATGTGTGATAGCTTGGCATCAGCATCACCACTTGCTGTCTGCGCTATGATTACTTCTTCTTTCCTCCCATTTTCACACTTATTTCACCAACAAACTACTCAAATACCTTTACTGTGTGAGTTTATGGCAGGATCGCCATGTAATGTAGCAATCGGGATAAGGGTAGATTAGTAAAACTCGTCACATTTTCTACAATAGCATTTAGTTAGTGTGCCATACACCACAGTAGCTATATGCAATCTGTCCTACATAATTACCTTCTATACCTGTTCAGTAATGAATATGCTGAGTCGGTTGAATATGTTATTAAACAATATTTATTATTTACCTGATTGCACTACAAATTATCATACGGATATTGCAATCATCGTAATAGTAAAACTCTTTGATCTCTATGTAGGAGAGATTCATTCTTCAGAATTTCACAATATGCATACCCAGTATATATACCTACCTAATTTTGACGTTGTCAAGCAAGCTGATGGTTGTTGTCTATAGTGATACATCCAATAAACAAACTGAATTGTCATTCTTTGACTGAAAAGTTAAAATTAGTGATATTAATAATAGCGAGACTATGGAATCGGATAAAGAAGAAGTTTATGATATACCGCTGGATATATTAGAATCTAGGAAAATGATCATAGGTTTTTCATGAATTGATATGTGGATATAAGGAAATTGAGAACAGCAGGCAAAGTGCACTTTACGGCCCGTGGGCCATAATGAGCCCGCGGGCGGTAAAGTGCGACTTAACGCCTGCAAAACCGGGCGGTAAAGTACACTTTACGGCCCGCTAGTGCATAAAATAACGAATGATTGCATCAATTACTATTTATACACGGAATGATCAATATGAAATAGGTTTGTGGCGTAAACTGGACCAGTGTGTACAATCTCATTTGATAACAGAGGGCGGTAAAGTGCACTTAACGGCTCATGGGCTAATTGCAACTTTACTCCCGCAAAACTGGGCGGTATAGTGCACTTTACCGCCCGCTAGTGCATAAAAATTCAATATGCACATCTGCAAAAAACGTTCTATTGTCTCGCCTTCTTGCTGTAATTGAATTCGTTCATAAAATTGTGCTTCAGAGGCGGTCTATCTCTCGAGTCTCGATCCAAACCAATATGTTACTAATGTGTTAGTATGCCAAGGACAATTGACAGTATTTTTTTTGGATCTTTCTTTTATTTTATTCAGACCAGGGAAGAGTCCCTCTTATCCTGATATCTATTATGGAACAAAATAAAAACGGTATTGAAGTTTGATGCGAACAGCCCTTCTGCCCCAAATAAGTTTCAGAAATACATTCTAAGAATTGAAAGAGATCGAACGGAAAAAATAAATATCAAAAACTTCGATATTTTCTCTAGTTTATGGACAATCTCGGTCTTTTGAACTTTGATTGATCACCTGGGTCATAATCAACTGCATTTCGAAGAAGCTGATTCTCATGAACCTCAGCTTTTTCGAAAGTTTTGATGTTTCGTTCTTTAATGACTGACACGATTGAAGGGAGTTTCAGATCCCTGGCGATCTGGTTATTCCGAACATACCAAGGAGATTCTGTCACCATTCTCGCGACTTTGTTTTGTAATGTTTGTAATCTGGTGATATGAGATTTAGCTGTGTGGCCCCAGACTTCTGAGGCATACAGTAAAATTGGCCTGATAGCCATGATATAAATATTCAATTTTTGTCTCAAACCCAATTTACTTCGCTTGTTTAGAAATGGATACAGGGCTCCAATGGCTCGTTTAGCTTTAGAAACTTGCTGTTCAATGTGCTGGGCCCAGGTGAGCTTTTTGTCAATGCACACACCTAGGTATTTAACTTGTGAAGACCACTCTAACTCATGACCATCCAGGACTATTCTGGTTCTGGGAGGCCTCCGCTCCCTTCCGAGTGCGACCAATTGTGTTTTTGTAGGATTCAATTTGATCTTCCATCTTAGGAAGTACTCCTGAAGAGAATTCAGTGCGCTTTGGAGGTTCATAGCTGCATGCTCGAAATTTGTCGAATATGCAAGAACTGCCGTATCATCAGCAAAAAGCGACATCTTGCACATCACTGGTCTTGGCAAATCGCTAGTATATAAACTGTACAACAGTGGAGATAAAACTGCACCCTGAGGAACACCAGCTTCAATGGGCTTGATACCAGATCGTTGATCATCAAGTTTTACTTGAAAAGTTCGATTTTTCAGAAATGAACACATCAACTGAATCAAATCGTCAGGAAAGCCCATATCGATCATTTTGTATAAGATACCATCATGCCACACCTTGTCAAATGCTTTCGCTATGTCAAGGAGAGCAAGATGGGTCTTTTGTCTATCATTTCTCAACGATATTGTGTTCTCAATGAGTGTCAAGACTTGTAGTTCAGTTGAGTGGCCAGTTCTGAAACCGAACTGCTCATCTGCTATAAGCTCGTTGTCGTCGAAAAATTCCTGTAATCTCTGTTTTACCACTCGCCCAGTTATCTTAGATGGAGAGCACAGGAGACTGATAGGACGATAGCTCTGCGGAAGAGCATTATCCTGGCCTTGCTTCTTAAGCATCACTACTTCGGCATGCTTCCATCTTTGAGGGAAATATAATAGTTTCAATATGGCGTTGATGATTTTACATAAGTAAGTGATGAAATTAACAGGAACCCTTTTCAATATTCGGTTTGTAATTCCATCATTACCTGGAGCTTTCCTGAGTTTTTGTGCTTTGATGTAGCCCATTATTTCATCCGTAGAGGCAGGCCTTATTCTTAAATCATGAACATCATTATTCAAATGGGCCAGGACTACTCGCTCCACAGAACCATTCCATTCCTGATCATACTCCTGCGACTCATTCAACTTGAATTGTGACTCAGCAAAGACTTCAGCTTTTTCGGCAGTGCTGTACTTGACTCCGTTCTCTCCTCTTAGAGGAGGTATGACAATTTTCTTATTCTTAACTCTTTTGATCAACTTCCAAAGATTATCAGGACCTTCTCCAAATTTTCCAGTGTGGTCTGCCATCTTGAGTTTCGGAAATTATCAATCTCAGTTCTCACGATATTACGAGCTTCGTTATATTCCAATTTATGAGGACGATAGAGAGTTCTCATGGCTCTTCGTTTTAATAATCTGTTTCTTTCTCTTATGAGATTTTTCAAGTAAATTGGGAATTCATTAGCTTGAAAACTGGTAACATTTGTTATATGGGTGTTATTATTCAAAGCTGTGAGAACTTTCTGTTCGAAGTCAATCACAGCACTGTCAATTTTTCGAGGAGTGTCGAGTTCCTCAGGGGGGACTTCAACATCTTCCAAATCTCGCATGAAGTCTATCCAGAAGACCTTCCTGCGTTGAAAGATGTCATCTCTTGGAACGTGATCTCCCAGAAAAACCGGATTATGATCAGAACACATGGTACTAAGAGTGAATATCTCACTATACCAAGGAATATTCATCACAAGAAAAATATCCAAGACATCTGCTGAATTGTTCCCGAATTGGTAGTGAGTAGGCTCGTCAGGACCGAGAACCATGTATTCATTTCTATCAGAGTGCAGTCTCAGTAGTCTACCACTTGCGTTGGTGACACGACTCCAGTCAGTATGTTTGGCATTCAAATCGCCACCAACTACCATAATCCTTCCGTCATCAGACGTCAAAGCATCCAGATTCTCAGCAGATAAAACTCCGTTTGGAGGTTTATATACTGAAATACATCTAACTATGCCCCTAGAAGAGTGTAATTCCAGACCCACAGCCTCTACTGGAATGGTTACCCGTACATCGATCTGAGTGAATTTCAATGATCTTTTTATGCATGTGGCAACTTCACCTTTGGGACGCCCTGTCCTATCTTTCCTGATTGAATTATAACTTTGTAGGTTCAGAATTTCACCCTTCAAGTGAGTTTCCTGCACTAGAGCAATATCGACATTATTTTTGACAGTATTTGAATCTGAACAAAAATCAATTCGACACTTCTGTTCTGTCATATAGAATTTGTTTATTGTGTAATTGTATTTCATAGTTCCGATTGAGTAAGTTTTTTACATGAGGAACTGTATGAGATCATTGGAGTTCAACAAGGGAGTTGAGTTGAGTTGAGTTAGCATCGGGGGGACTTGTCGAAGTCCAGACAGCTAGACCGCTAGTGTGGGTCCATTGTGTCGCCCCGTGAGTATGGCATCCTTCACAAGTGTCCCGCAGCTCTGCCGAAGGATAGGATGCCGGTAGCCGGGATGTTTGGCGTTTCTTCCGCTGGAAGAGTCGTTTGTCCGAAACTCCGCCATCTGAGCTGTGTTAGCGCAGGACATTCACATAGGATGTGGATGGGAGTTTCGTCGTTTTCGAGACATAAACGGCACGTTGGGTCATCGGAGATGCCCAGAATGTTTAGATGTCTGTTAAGGCGGCAGTGTCCAGTTAGTAAACCAGTGACAACTCTGCATTGGCTTCTTCACATATTCAGGAGGGATTGGGTGAGACGTATCGAAGGCCTATCAATGAAGGTCTTCGCCTGCCTCATACCCCTGGATTCATTCCCGACAAAACCTCTCTGTCAGAAGTTCTTCAAGTTTTCGCAGTCCTGTGCAGAGAGAAATGCTCACGATGGGCTCTAGGCCCACAGGACGGGCTGAAGAACCTTGCCTTGCTAGATTATCGGCTCTTTCGTTGCCATCTATCCCACTATGTCCCGGAACCCAAAGTAGTTCGATACGGTTTTCCCTTGCTATCCCAGCAAGGTTTCGTTTGCAATCTAAAACCAACCGAGAGACCAGCTCGTAGAGCTTTGAGAGCGGCCTGACTGTCGGAGCAGATGGAGATGCGCTTGCCTCTTATGTGGCGTCGTGTGATTTCTTGTGTGCAGGCAAGGATGGCGAAAACCTCAGCCTGGAATACAGTGGCCAATTGTCCAAGGTGTTCAAACTCTTCGTAGTCTTGGTTCTGCCCGGTTCAACAAGAGAATTATTATTTGTTTGATAGTAGTGATGGCGACACTGATTATGTACCCGGTTGGCACAGATATTATTGTTATAACTCTACCAAGGAATCAAGCTGAAGCCAATTCATTTTGCTCCCACGGGAGGTAATATTTTTTCTTCCGTGGGAGTGAACTGGAAGGTTTGTGTCCTCAAATTGTGGGAGCAAACGCATACTTTTGATGCAGTGAGTGGATAAATAGTTTTTTCTACTCACTGCATAGAAAGTTAGCGTTGGCTCAAAATATTATACCTCCTGTGGGGGGTAAAATAAGTTGGCTTCAGCATGCTTCCTTGGTAGAGATATACGATTTGTGCTACCCAAGTACCTAATCAGTGTGTTCATCACTTCTATGAAACAAATAACAATTCCATTTTCCAATGATCTCATACACGTCCTCATGTAACACCAATCGAAAATTTGAATAAAATCGCAATAATTACATCACAATAAACTAATTCAATGTGAAAAAAGTGTCAATGTCAATTCGATTTTTGTTCTATAACCTTAGATCATATGAAACCTTAGATCATGTAACACATTTATTTGAATCAAGACTTGAGGCATAGACCGCGTGAAGCACAATTTTAGGAACGACGCTCTCAAATGTATCTGTACGTGGATAAAATCATATATACAGGGTGTTTCACAGGTGAAGGGAAATATTTCAATGGTAGATAGGGGTCACCAAGGTGGTTCTGAAAATACCATAATATTTGATAGGTCTTAAAGTATTCCAATTTCGAATAATTATTCATTCGTCTATATGTATTGACCTACCCAGTATATTTTCCTCAAATTTAGTAAGGAGCTTATACTTGGGGCCACAAATTCATTCACCTATCGGGCGGAGTGAAAATCCAGATTCCGCTTCAGGAAAAATTTGCATTTATTCGAAATATTAAAATAACACACTGTATTTAATAATTAACACAGCACATCAAGAGAATTGTGAAGAGGAGGAAAAACTGAATTGGGTTTGTTGCTTTTTGTTTTCCCGCCACCAATTCTCATCGTAACAATCATAAACAGAAAGTTGAAAGCATGCCAATTTGAAGAGTATTGAAATTATGAAACCAGTGTCAATTATGATTATTCGATATATTTTAGTCAAAAAATCGCTCGAAAGAACTTACTAAGTCTCACATTCTTCATAACGGAGATACAGGGTGAATTGTCGGTTTTGAATAATTATTCACTCGTCCATAAGTATTAAACTACCCAGTAACATTTTCTCAAATTTAGTATGTAGCCTACTTGGGACGATGGATTCATTAACCTATCAGGCGGAATGGAAATAATACCAAATAATTATAATTGTACTGTATCTTTGTTATAAAGACTATGAGACTTTTCCTGAAGCTGAACCTGTATTTCAGGTCAATGAATCCACCGTCAGACTTAGTAAGTCCTTTCGAACGATCATTTAATAAGAATATATCAAATACTCATAATTGAAAGTAGTTTCAAAATTTTAATACTCTTCAAATTGACATACATTTAGCTTTCTGTTACTGTTAATTGTCACGATGAGAATTGGTGGCAAGAAAACAAAAAGCATCAAATCCAGTTCCGTTTTTCCTCCTCTTCACGATCCCTTTGATGAACTCTGTCAATTATTACATACACTGTGTTATTTTAATATTTCGAATAAATGTAAACTTTTCCTGAAGCCGAACCTGGATTTTCACTCCGCCCGATAGGTGAATGAATTCAACGTTCCAAGTATAAGCTCCATACCAAATTTCAAATTTTAGAAAAATATACTTACAGACGAATGAATAATTATTCTAAATCGATATGTACCATTGAAATATTACCCTTTATCTGTGAAACACCCTGTATATCTTGGGAGCAAACGTTCATTTCTTTCCATGTGTGTTTAATGCCTTCCGTTAAGCGTCTGGCATCAAACTTCACACGCGGGAGGAAATAGATACCTTTGCTCCCTTGATATATAAATAGCTATTTTCCACCACTAGCTCTAGAATTAACCTACCATTATTTACTCCCCTTCAAGGCCTTTTTATTACCAAGGTATAGTTATCGTCATTAAATCAACCACAAGTCAATGAAGACATAGCCCCACCTCTGATTAACCAGAATTCACTGTTTTTATGCAAGATTCGCAAGAATGGCACTCGAATGTTCAATAACGACTTGTCATATGCTGTCATGATCATGTCTACTAGATTTCAATCAGAATTGAAAAGAAGTGCTTTCATAGTGACAATAGGTTCATATTTGAGTTTCACAGAACTATAGTGATTGAAATATATATGGCAAACAGTCAAGACGCGTCTTCGCAGTGCTCCACAAATTTTGCTTTCAAATGCTGTAAATCAGAAATATTTAGTCATTATGTATGTGTAAATTGTTTGGGTATTCTTCATAAAAGCTGTATAGCAAAAAATTAGAGTAAAATACATTTTATAAGTGGAAATAAAGTTGAGTGTTGTGATGTATCTAACACCAGTTATGGTTGAAATCATATATGTTTGGACGTAGCATGACTGTGAGAAATAACGTTTTTACGTCAGGTGAGCGTGATGTTAAATTAGGAGTACCGCAAGGGTCTGTTTTAGGACCCCTACTATTCGTGCTATTTGTCAACGACCTGCCCAAAAACGTAACTGATTGCTACATCACCATGTTTGCTGATGACACAACAATTACAGTTGCTAGTCCTGATCCAGATGTACTATTAACAAATGTCGGCAAAATCATTGATTCGTTCACATCATGGTGTGACAGAAATCAACTCATTTTAAACACAACAAAGTCAGTTTCAATGAAATTCTATAATAGGAAAGATAATATCCCTGGTGAAATAAACGCTATTGATGAAATAGTTATGTCGCAAGATGTAAAATTCTTGGGAACATTTCTAGATGAGAGGTTAGACTGGGATCTACATATCAATCATGTATGCAAGAAACTAAATTCAGCATTCTTTGCAATTAAGCAAATGAAAGCATGTGTAGGCAAGGAGAGTTTATTAAGCATTTATTATGCAATGGTATACTCACACATTTCCTTCAACACTATGTCATGGGGATGTGGTAAAGATTTTGATAGAGTGTTTATAGGGCAGAAACGTATCGTAAGATTAATATTTGATATGGACTATCGAGATAGTTGCAAACCAATATTTATAAGAGAGAAATTGTTGACTGCTCCATCCATCTATATTTTGAAATGTTTGAAATGCATTAGAAGCAACTTGAAATCCTTCGATACCAATGCTTCTTCGCATGCTTACAACACACGCAATGGTAGTCACCTAAAAATACCAAACCACAAAACCACGAAATTCCAAAATTCTCCTCTCTACAAAGCACTGAGTTTCTACAACAAACTGCCAACGGAAATTAAAAATTCTGAATGTGATAGATTATTTTTTAACAAAATAAAATGTTTGCTGACTGACAAATGTTACTATTCCTATCAATAATATTTGGATGATCCATTATTGTGAATTATTTTACTTGTAGTGTGCTGTCACCCTATTCCGTAATACAATTTCAATTCAATGATTTTAATTATATATGGTCTTGGGCATTTGGACTCAGTCTATGATTTTATTTATACTGTTAATCGTTTCACTTTTAAATATGTATCCTGTGTTGTGCTTTCGTCAGATCCGTATTGATTTTATTTATTCATACGATTGTTATTTTTACTCAATGATCTACAATTTGGTTTTATTGTATTTGTTTAATTCAGATTCGTGCTGCTAATAGACTGCGGTCACGTGTTGGAAAGCAGTGGTATGGAGACGTGGCTGAAGGGGGAGAACGAAGCGGAGATCCAGGTGAAGGTGTGCCCCAAATGTAAGACGCCGATAATCAACACGCAGAGGTACAGCGAGTACCTGAAGAAGGCCATGGTGGACATCCAAAACGTGAAGAAGCGGCTGAACGGCAGCCCGGAAGCGAATCGCGAGATGAGGCTGCAATTGTGGGCGAGAATCTTGTTGTTGAAACACCATCATATCAGCAGTGAGTAAATCAAGTGGGAATTTCAAATTGTGGAAGAATGGGGAAGATTATCAGCTTGACAATTCATGTATAAAAAATCCCATAATAATAGACGGCCGGTAGTGATAGATTTTCCGTAAAGTTTTTTTAGTGGAGGCAACTGAAGTGATGATTTTCATGGGTTTTCAAAATGTACTAGACAATTATCAATTTCTGCTAGCATGTAGCGGCGTCACCAATCAAATATGAATTTGCATAACTGGTTCTAATTGAAATTAAAAAAAAATAAATACCGCAGATAAGATGTGCATACTCTGCACTCGTGTAGGAAGAAACTATTAACTGAACATGTGATGAAGTGGAGGATATTTTTGAGCAATGATCTAACATATGCTTTTTTGCACACTGATTTTTGCAGTTACTTATATCCGCCGTCTTCGTTGATACAATAACCGCTATACTTCGTAGCTGATGGCAATGTTGCCAAATGTCATCATTCCTTAATACTCCCTTATGTAACGATTCGATAAACAAACTGTATACTTCAGTCAATGAAGGTCCAATAAGGGGGTTTAGAGGACGTGGAAGAGACGTAGCGTTGCCAGAAAATGTACATTGTACCATATGTGGTACTTCTCAGTGAAAACAGTACAGTGGTAATACATTTCGAAAATGTATATAGTAGTTTCGTGGAGAATGTTGAGCGTTGGCACCACTGTGATTACAGCATATGTCTACTGTTGTGTCATTCGTCATTTGTCGATCTTTCACTTCAATTTATCATTGTCAATTTCCGTTTCATTTCATCCACAGCCGGCTCATGTCCCATCTCATCATTCCCACTATGCAAAAACTCATCCTCATGAAACAGCTTTGTTACAGTGAAAGTGTATTTTCAAATAGTATTTGCAATAAAGCTTTTACGTACCAAGTCTTCATTTCGGAATGTGAAAAGTACATCCTTGGACGATTTCATAACATTCATGTTTCAAAAATGTTCACCCGTGTAACTCGGTTACTTCTAGACTATTTATCGTGAATTCTTAACCTTCCAGTAGTCGCACGCGGAGTATCACTCCGCACGAATATAAAACGTAAGTTTTCTCGAATATACTTCATTCCCTCATTCCGCCGCACTCAGTACCTTCCTAAAATGACGACTTCAGTACGAATCGAGTATTACCGGTGTGCAAAATTGCTTCGTTTTTGGATTTCATAGCGAAGTGTGGAGTCGTACTCCGCAGCGACCTTAGACGTCTTAGTTATATCGCATATTGCAGTTACACTTTGCAGCTATTTTGGGCGTTTTAGGCAAAATTTTTGTCTCATTTGATGAATGATATTTCATAAAATACCGTTTTGTAAACACACATGATCGATGCTACTCTGATAAAAAAAATAGACACACCCAATTTCATTGTAGTCCATGTGAGAAATTCATGTGCTTGTTAGAACCCGCTAAACATTTTCAGTTTGTACTCAAATTATAGTGTTTTTGTTCGAATTCTAGTTATCAAATCTTCGATAGTTGTCTTATGTTAATTTTGGGCTTTGTTATTGAATAAATATATTTTTATTGCAATTTTGACATTTTACTACATAGAGATATTCATGTCCAAAGGCATACTGATGAAATCTTTGGAAAAATTCAAGTCATCATGTTCAAACCACCCACATTCTCCATTGCGGAGTCAGACTCCGCAGCGACAGACTATGTCCTTTTTAAAGCGGGACTACTGGAAGGTTCAAACTATTACTAGCATACTTTCATAGCTAGGTTTTATCACACTGGGTTTTTCATAATATTTGGGAAGCGTTCTCCCATTTCTCCCACTACAGAAAACAGTAACTGGTATAATGAATTAAATTTGGTTCGATCATTACAAATGAATAAATAAATTGACATTTTTAACAACTTGAAAACAGACAATTTTTGGACAATTGTTCAGGAACATTTATCATTGTTTTGAGCGGCTCTATCACATTTTGATGTGCGTCCTGAACACCCAGTATTATTTTCTGGCTAAAAATATACCAAATATTTTTTAACGCGATCTGTCCAAATTACCAATTCACAAGAGAAAATATTAATGTTGAATCACTCTGATATTCACTAGTCAGCTCCATTAATTGCTAAATATTTATCACGAGGACAAAATAAATTCACATATAAATGTAGTCAATCCATTTATGTAGAGTAGAACTACTATTGAGAGTATATGGATATTTGATTAATTGATTATATCCTATTATGTATTTTACTTCAGTTAGGTAGTTCAGTTTTATTTTATTCTATGAGCGAATCTATTTCAAGGCTGGAGATTTCATGTAATGCACCTGAAACACCAAAAAACTGTTAATACTACACATGTCAGCATCACATATTCATAATCATCCTACCTTGATTAGTTTCCTTCCTGATGGTCTGTTCTTGATTATCGATACTTTCACCCTCCTCTGTAACAGAGGGTGGCCATTAGAGTATTTTAGTCCAATGTAAGAGTTGACTTTTATGTTTTTTTTATGTTCTGGTTCCCACGAAAAGGAATATCCTGTAATGTTCAGAGAACATCGTGAGAACCAAGGGAAATGAGGTAGGAATTGGTGTTCTTCTTGAATTTCTGGCATATAGCCTCGAGGAACATCTCCCTTGGTAATGTGTTCCAGAGCCTCGCTGTTCGTTGGATGAACGAGTCTTTGGAAAGAGATGCTCTGCAGGTCTCCAAAGTGACCACGAATGGGTGCGAAACCTCAACTCGACAAGTTAATCTCGCGGGACTGCGAAGGGAGGAACAACTATTGATATTTCAGAAGATCATCGTCCATGAAATTATCCATAAATTAGAGCCAGATCGCCAACTTTTCTTCGGTGTTGCAGAGAAGTGAGTGCGTTTGTGAGCGAGGCATCACCCACGAGACGAATTGCCCTTTTCTGGACAGAATCCAACAGTTTCAGGGTATGTTTGGGTGCTGCACTCCAAATATGGGAACAGTATTTCAGGATAGGTCGGATCTGTGCCTTATATAATAGTTAAAGTTAAATAGCTCCTGGCCCGAAACAGAAAACCAAGTTTTTGGGATGCACTTCTAGCAATTGATCTCACGTGATTTTCCCAAGAAAGGTTATTGCTGATAGTATAGTTACTTCTGACAAGCTTATGTTGGGCACAGTGAGATCGGTTTTTCTTGAGAAAAGGCATGCTTGTGTTTTGTTTGCATTGAAATCTACCAAGTTATTGGATCCCCATTCGAGAATTGTTGCCAAGTCCATGTTTATGTTGTCAACGTTTTTCCCTCATTTGTTTCTGATTTGCCTGGCTGGTATTAGTGCCTTGGAAGAGAAGGCGGTATGGAGGGTACTATCATCCGCGAAGCTGTGTATTGGACATGAAGTTGCTCCCAACAAATCGTTGATATGGAGTAGAAATAGTGTTGGTGCTAAAATTGATCAGATGAAACTCCGTCGACCACTACATGAAGAGACCTGTTGCCTTGGAGATATCAAGTGCTACGACTAAGGTTTCACCATATTCTTCAATAGATTGCGCTGCCACATATGTGAGACGTAAGCGAGCAGGTCACCAGTTGATCTCTGATGACGGAAGCCATATTGCCTATCGTTGATAATACCTTAATGTTCCAGGTATTCCATGAGCTCCATGTTGATAGCTTTCCCCATGATCTTTTAAATAATAGATAGCAGTGCGATCGGTCTGTAGTTGCTAGGTAGGGTCATTTTACCGTTGTTAGGAACTGGTTGTACTCTTGCAATTCTCAAGTTGGACGGAAATTTCCCCAATTTGTAAGAGTAGTTGAACAACTTGCAGAGAACAGGTGTTAGTTCGGGAGCACATTTATTGAGAACATTGTTGTCATCATTTTTTCATACGCCTTTCAAGAATGAAGGACTTACTGATTCTTGTGTCCTCCAGTTTATCTATTCTTGATCGAATGAAATCCCAAATACGTGGATTCTGAAACCATACCTAAACGTCCCAGGCAAACAGCAGATTTGTATTATATTATATTTCAACTAAGGTAGGTCAGTGGTATGTTAATTGTCCAGAGCTCACATCATGTTCTAGAAATGTAGGTATCCAGGTTCCGAGAAAACTTCATAAGTACTGACCTGTAAACAATGCAGTACTCGGAGAACATTGATATATTCCAATGAAAACTTTCGTAAATGCACATGAATCAATAAACGCACTTTCTCTTGATATTGTCTTGACTTTACTCCATCTCAAAATTCACACTTTGTGAGATATAAACAACATGAACCACGTCGACCACGACAGCATTATCAATCCCGTCGAACTAATCACTCAAAATGGTGAATATTAGCAAAATAGCGAGAAAAAGTGAGAATAAATAACGTGTTTGATTAGAATCAGGTTCGTGGTAATAGTCCTACGAAATATGATAAAAGTACGTAACATGAAATGTTCTGTGGAAGAAATAAGAATACTTTGGAGTAGGCGTTGGAATATTGACTGGAATAATATCACATAGACGTGGATAGTTAACTAATGAGTGTATATAACAAGTAGAAATGTTACGTAGAAAAAACTCGTTCACAGTATAAAAACTTTGCCAACTAAAAATATTTTGATTTGTTTTTTGAATTCTATTTCCTTTTCACATTTTTTATTGATTCAGGTATTTTGTTAAATAACCTTGGCCCAATAAAGTTAGGCGATGAACTGGTAATATTCAATCTGGCAAAGGGTATCCACAAGTTATTTTTTTGTTTCTTATTGAAATTGTGTGTTTTATAATTTTTCGGTGTCATATCTCAAAAATGAATAATCCAGTCAGGGTTAATATGTTAATATGTTCAGTTTGAAAAGATCTCTGCAAGAGTGTTGTCTTGGTTTTTTTGTTGGATCACCTTACAATTCAATGCAATGAATGTGTTCTTAAAATGTATGGAATTTCCCAAGAAGTCAATTCCATATCTCAAACGAGATTCCATCTGTGCATAGTAATAGTTCATCAATTGTTCATGAGTTAAAATAGTCTTCAAATTGTACATCAAGTAATATAATGAGTTTAGTTCAGATGTTAATGATTCACAGTGTGTTTCGAAATTGAGATTCTTATCCATAGGTATAGTTCAATACCCAGAAATTTCACAGTATCGCTGGTTACAAGACTATATAGTTCGAAAATGAAATCCTCACTGCTGTGACGTTCAGGACCTTTGGAATTTTTACTTCCTATCTACTCCGAACATATCCCTAGTCAAAAAAACTGTCTTCATCAATCAATTTTCCAAAAAACAGAGCTGTCCGCTTCAGTAACGCCAACTGGTGAGTGAAAATGATAGCCCACATTGAATATTTCAACATAAGTACTTGTAACGCCTATACTAGGTTTTTATTTAGAATGACAATGCCCAAGGGGAGTATTCAATAGATATCATTGTGTTTCAGAATTCTCCATATTATTCTCTTCTGCATTGAAAGAAACAGAATCCCGCCTAGAAGAAACCAAGTGGGACGTGGAGAGAGGTCGCGTCAGGCAATCTTTCAACGCCGTCATTTTGAACTCGATAACTTCCAAAGTCCAAATCCTGGAACACATCGCCAAAATTTTCGTTTCTGGGACAGACAGCCCAGAGGTCCAGGCCCAACTTTCTTTCATCCTCGATTGCATACAGAGGAATGAGGTGCATGTGACCAATCAAGAGATAGACGACATACAAATGGAAATTAGCAGATTGAAGCGTATGGTGGAGTTGACCCAGATCAAGCAGCATGTTCCTTCTCTCAACCGTAAGTATAATAATAATAATGATTATATGTATGGAATAAAGACACAATCTCAAAGTCATTTCCACATCTGTTAATGAAATGAACAACAATGGTAGAAAATATCCTCCCGAAATCTATTCATCGTTTCATTTGAACTAATACTGATGCAAGTGTTTATTTCCTTGATGCTGATTGATTTCCATTTAGCCAGGTTAATGCAACGACACCTACAGATAATTTTCGAGCTTTTGACCCTTGTCAGTATAGGCACAGTATATTACGCTTTCACGAGACAGTAAGCACACTCCCACAGATATTGTGCAAGCGGCCCCACTTCTGCATTGAAACTCGCGGTCGATGCGCATCAGTAGCATAGTCGAGCCTGACGAATGTACGGAGAGGCTCAGCACCATATTTACTTAGTGTCCCAAGAACACCGTAAGGCGTGAGTCGTAGTCTCAAGAAATGAAACATTGATTCATGCATGAATAATGAAACATTGATTCATACATGAATCCTAAGAAACACTAAATTGCTCCTAATCATCATATCGATAACCTAGGTTTGTAATCAGTAAATGATTATAATCAAATATTAATAAAGGTGCCTACTGAACTTGAAAAATTCATTTCAGGTTGGAGATTAATAATTGCAGCATTCTTATAGATATGGAAGGACCTCAAATCTCATCATGTTTTCACTCGAAACCTTAGTCAGGATTGTCTTGAGAACTATTTCCGAAAAGTTAGGAATACTTGCGGAAATGCGAAAAATCCCACTCCTATACAGTTTTCGAGAGCATTCAAGAAGTTATTTGGTGTTCAATATCTACAAAGCTCGGAAGGTTCAAACTGTTTGGAAGATTTTGATGAATATTGTCCACAATTTCAACAGTACCCTGGAAGAATCATGAATTCCTATTAAACGCTAAATAGTTGTAATCTCCTTTGAAAATAGACCAAATGATTATTCAGACTTATCCACCGCCGAAGGCAATTGTCTTACATATGTGGCTGGGTACCTGATGAGAAAATGCTTGAAAAAAAAACATTCATGTGAAATATGCCTTGATTATGGGTCTTATAAAAGTACACTAGATCAAATTAATATTTATTCTCAATTCAAAGCATACGAACATAAGAATAGAGGCATGTTTGATAACCTAAAAATGCCCCCTGATGAATTTCTGAATTATCTTGTTTCCTTAGAAACTGAATTCGTGTTGTCAAATTTTAATGACTATATTGGTTGGAAGGTCGGGCATAGACTAAAAGAAATTCATCAATAAGCTTCTCACACCCATGTGAACATTTTCCAAAAGATTATTTACTTTCACTGTTCATCCGTGTTAGAAAATATTATACTTTAAAATTTACAAACAAAAATATGTAGAATTCGTACTTTTATTCAGTTTGTATTGTTATGTTCCATCTATAACATTATGTTCTTTTTCGTCACAGTCGTAATAAAGTTTTCATCAAATTGTGGTGTTTCCTTTACCTTCAGGATCAATAAATTATATTCGATAAAAGGTCAGTTGAAAATTATGGCAAGTATTCGCATTTTTCGATATTTTTCCTTGATTGTTTCCTCTTGGAAACTAAAATAAAAAACGTCCTCGTATTTAATTCGTATGTTTGTATACTAAGATTGCTCCTCGTCCATTACGGTCCAGTTGACATTCGGGCACAGAATAACAAGTTCTGTCGATGCGCACTGGGAAAATAATGAAACGTCTGCCACAAAGATCAAACTGGATCAAACGTCCCGACGCCAACTGAACCTACTGTCCCGAGAAAGGATAATATACTGCGGTATAGGGTAGTCTTCAGCTAGCAGTCCTAAGACCGCCAGCTGAGCGTAACATGGCTCAACGAAATCTAATCAGCATATTTGTAATCTCCGAGGCGACTCTCATAGGCAACATGATGGGTATAACGCCATCTAGGGTAACACATCCTAAATCTGAAATTTCCATTTCGGTGAAAATAGTTATTTATTATACAAAAAATGTAGTAGATTTCAGTACTCACTTTTTTCCCACGGGAAAAAAGTAATTTATGAAAAGTGACATTTTATAACCTGCCAACAGAGATGAAATGTCAAACTTTTTTCCCGTCACAGAAAAAATAATATAAGTGATTGATTGCTCGACTGCGGTGTAATGTCAACTACGAAATAGTCATCAATCTGTCTGAATCGAAATATATCGGCATCAACGAAAGAAACGCTTAATTTTTCCCGCTCTCTTCAAGTGTTGTTTTTGAAAAAAAAATCTGTTATTTTTCCTTAGACGGACCTGGATTCTGATCTCGATTGTTATTCAATTTTGGTGGGTAATACAAGTGGAATATTTCTACCAAAAACTGATAGGTTATATACAAAGTGGTTCTGAAATTATTACCAGTTGAAGATTCTGCCAAAATCACAACACACAACAATGAGGGGTGATTTGGAACCATCAATAAAGTGTCCTTTATCTGCAGCTATCGTATGTACATTTAAATTTGAAACACCCTGTATACACTTGGAGGATTGATCTTATATATAATATGTGATGATTCTATAATTCCATAGAAACATATTTCTGCCCCCCCTCCTCCCAAATTATCACTCCTGTGATTATATGGTCTGATGTTTGAAATATGGACAGTTCCTTTTTTTGAATCATTCAAAAATCGAACATACACAGGAGTACTATCCTATCTACACTATAATAGTGCACTACTTTCTTGCAAAGATTTTGCAGATATGTGTCTGCTTGCCTCATCAATAACAACAATAATTGATTTTGAGAATTCTTTTGGTAATTCAGCAAAGTCAACATGAATATTCCCATGGATACTTCGTGAATGATGAGTAGAATGAATAAAATCAGATTTTGGCAAAGATTAAAACTTGACGTGTTGGCAAATATCACATGTTTTTATGCAATATTTTATGTCTGCTCATTTCTTTCCAATATAATCCTTTATCAAACTATATAATAGATTTTTAAAATAAACATCATGTCCTCTAGAATCAGGATCGTCGTGATATATGATACCAAAATTTATTTCTTCATTTCATTTGTCTTCACCAAAGTTCAAGTTACACCAAAATGTTTCTGAAACCGTTTCAGGTACCTAATACAAATACCTAGAAATGGCATCAGCATCTTGCAATTCTTTTCCTGATTTGTGATGTATAATGTATATATATCATCTGAGAAAAATTTGCCACCTAGCTAAACGGTCTCGTAGATGTCCAGTTTTTCAAAATAATAATAACATTTAATTGTAATACATTGCTACAATTCCCATTTCTAGTAAATATTGTTATCAATAAATGTAGGCATATCATATTTTAAAGTAACAATTATTCATTAAAGATTATGAGAGGGTTAATATAAATCGTTTTTATAGTTTCTATCATGGAATTGCATGAACAAACAAACAGTATTCATTTTGGTATAAGACTGTTCATGATGTTGCTTTTATAATTATACAATATTATTTCATTGAATGTAACTTTTAGAATTACAAAAAATATATAAATTCAATTGAACATTACTAAAAAAAAAAAAAAAATTAAAAGAACGAGAAACAAAGAAATAAACCACTTGAATTTAATTTATTTTTTTATTTTTATTTTGAATTCAGTAATATTCCTAGATTTTTATGTCTTGTGGTAGTTCATTGAATTTTGAAAGTGCTCTGTGCGTAAATCCCTTCTGACCAACCAACAAGTTATGTTGTCTTGTATTATAATTGTGAATTTCTGAATTCCTAGTAAATATTAAATTATATTTCATCATTTTATTGATAATAAGATATGATAATTTGAGAGTGTCCATTGCATAATGTTCCTCCAAAGAAAATGTGTTAGTCATGGAATAAAGTTGATTTGTTGGAGTGTCAAATGGTTTAAGATACAGTACTTTCAAAGCTTTTTTATAAACAGCAGAGATTTTATTGAAATTATCTTCAGAACATGAACCCCATATATTAATTAAATATTTGATTCTACGACTGAGAATATGTGAATATGAAAATATATTAGCTATTTTGGGATTCGATTTGGGACATCTTCTCAGGGCCCCAATAATAGAAGAAATTTGTTTCGTTAGATCATCAATATGTTTTTCCCACCTCAATTCATCATCAATCCAAATGCCAAGAAATTTCATCTGAGAAGTTTGTTTCAATTGTTCATTTTTTATTTTAATATTCAATTCAATAATTCGTTTATTTCTTTGTTTGAAAATTATATATTGAGTTTCTGTAGCGTTAATGGAAAGAAGATTAGAATAAAGCCATTTTTAGAATTTTTGTAAATCCTCGTTTATAGTTTCTTCTGAAATAATTAAAGGATTTTCATTTGCATATAATAGCACTGTATCGTCTGCGAATATGATGTAATGACATATTTTAGAACTAGATGATCAGTGTTTGCATTACAATGTTTTTCTTCTAAATAGGTCCGAAAATAATTAACCGTTAATAATTTCGAATAATTTTGCTCACTCTTTGTGAAAGAATAGGAAAATATGACTCACAATCGTCGATTCTTTATTTCGTCAAAATCAAAGATTTCAGATCATGAGGTTTTCTCATCGATTCAACTTTTTCTACTATTTCATTTTTCATCCACTTTATTATATAACCATCTAACTCCCGACCAATGAAAACGACTTTTTCCACACAAAATTTACATTTTTTTCAGATTAATTTTCATATTCCTATCATGCAACTTTTTCAATATCTCTGATCAGTATAGCTCATTCCTCATAGGTGTATGTTATGGATTAATATAATTATCAAAATATAGAAGTATATACAAAGTGGTCACTTGTTTAATGGGATACTAGCTAGAAGGATTTATTTTTATCTCTTGGAGCGCACGAAAGGAAATTCCTATGATGTTTGAAGAACATTGTGCGTGCCTAGGGAGAATAGGGAGAGAAGGTTTGGAGGTTGTCAGTTCTTGGAATTACTTTCATTGGCTAAGAATTCCAAAGCTTCGCCGTTCTATAGATGAACGAGTTTCGGTAAAGTGTTGTTGTGTGTGTTGGGCCTGATGCCGAGTTCGTCTGACTGGTATCCCCAGTGATGAAATTTTAGCAGAGATTTCTGAGGAACAATTACCGTGGAAGTATACAGAGTGTTCTAAAATTGCTAGGACACAGCTACCACGTATAATGTAAGTCAAATCAAGTTGATCGGACCCAATTCATTTATATAACAAAATGTACCGTTTGTCCTTGAGACGAATTCAAAGTTCTCATAAAAAATTCACTTTTGTACACTGTTCCAAAATGAGTGAAACAAATTGGATGAAATTGGACAAAAGTGTATTTTAGAGAATTGCCCTCCTTTCGGTAATCAAATAAGAGACCCAGAAGAAATTGTAGAAGGGTTTAAACCACTTTCATCCTCTGACATTTTTTTCAGAACATATTCTTAGGGATGGTGATAATGTTCTCAAATTTCGGCACGCTTGTGAAAATTTCGTATTCATCATAGGTCCGAATGCAAAAAATACTATAAAATGATTAATATCATTTTAGTGAAAACAAATATAGTTGTCAGTAGAAACGAAGGTACAACTTTTTTTAAATCAATGTTCAATATGACGCCCACATTCATCAATACAAATGTCAATTCGTTTGTTTTCACTGCCAAGTAATTTTATATTACATTTTATCAAACTTTGACTAGGAATATTTGTTAGCGTTATTTAAGAAAACATTTTTTCCTTCGGAACTATGCGGAATACAAAATTTCCACAGGAGTAACAAAATAAAGATAATTCATCAGTCATCTCTTTTAAAAATTTGAGAACCCTAATACCACCCCAAAGAATGTTCTGAAAAAAATGTCAGGGGGTGACGAGGGTGATTTCAATCCTTCTACAATTTTTTTCAGGTTTATTCGACTACTTAAAGAAGGGTTATCCTCTGAAATGCACTTCTGTCAAATTTCATCCATCAATCATTCTTGAACTGCGCACAAAAATATGTTCTCTCTATGTAAACTTCGAACTCGTCTCATGGAACCAATCAACTTATTTTGAACCGTATTACATGTCCCAGGCAGCCAGATGATGTTCCAATGACGTTTTTTTCACGTCACTTGAATGACCAAGGTGACGTCAGTAATTGACGTCGCATGACGTGAATAAGTCACAGCCCATTGACATCATTCACTCACCAAACTGTGAAGTCCGACTGACGTCAAAATGACGATTAAATTTGGCGATACGTAAAAAAGATTCCTTCAGCATGCTGTGATAAACACCACTGGCCTCTGATGACATTATATAATATTGATTATGCATTGTTGAGTCTGCTTGGTGGGTCCCTCCTGTGTCATGTTCATTCAATCGCCTATTCAATGCAATCAGTTACTCGTATTTGTATCAAAAATTATGTCGTTTGTGTCGGCGAGATGTAAGCAAACAAAGAATAGTTTGATAACAATGGAAAGGATGTTGGCGAATTTGGCTGCACTTTGTTGAATAATGTATATTGACCCACCCAACAAAAACCTGAGTAGCAAATTATTGAAAAAATTTCTGAATGACGCAGCTCACCAAATTGGTACGTCACACCGACGTGATTTTTAGACGTCATAGATACGTCACTGCAACGTCATGAGAGTAAAGGTTTCGATATAGGTACACCTTAACAATCATTTGTATATATGCATAGCTTGTTGGTTTCCAAGATATACAGTGTGTCAAAGTTATTTAGAAAACAAGTTTTCTCCTACTTTTTGGGTATATTAATAATTCCAATAAAACTTGCATGTTGATTTGCTTTCATGAGTTATACTCTGTTTCACTTGATGATATATAAGTATCCATGGTTCAGAGAAGGTCTGGGAAAAATGGACGTCGACAGGACGTCCCTGCAACGTCATGAAACTGACGTATTCTTTTACCCATCTAAGTGACGTTTACTCGACATCGAAACGATGTCGTGATTATCACATCATAGAACGTACGTCATAGTGACGTCATAAATTGAAGTGTGACGCCTCTGAAGAAAAATCAATAATTAGGGACGTCACAGTGACGTGATCATTCGTCATCTGGTTGCCTGGGGTGGTAGCTCTGCGTCCCAGCGATTTTGGGATACTCTATATATATAAAAGTGAAAGGTCGCCGACTTTTCTACGGTGTTCTAATGAGGATAAGCATTAGTGAGTGTGACGTATCACCGACCAGGCGAATTGCTTTACTCTGGATGAAATCTAAGAGACATCAGCGTGTGTTTGGGTCATGAACCCCATATCTGAAAACAGTATTGTAGAACTGGTCGTCTATCTGAAGTAGTTTTGTGAAGCAGCCTTCTCGATGGATCTGGCATGATTATCCATGGTACCAGACATTGGTATATGAGGCAAACTATAATGAGTAATGCCATTCAAGAGGAAATACAGGCTAGAGTATTTGGTGGCGTTGAATTCATGCACTGAGGTTGTTGGTTCCCCAGGCTGTAATTTCAGCAAGATCGTCATTGATAGCGTTGACCTGCCTACGTCGTAAGTTCTCAGAGATCATTATTGATATGGAGTAGGAACAATGAATGCCAAAATTGATCCTTGTGGAACGCCGGAATTGATGGCAAGGGTATCAGTCGATACTCCGTCCATCACCAGTTCGATTAAATGGAGAAAAAGTTGCGTATCATCTAGCGGTAAAAACGAATCGAAAGTGTCAGGGCCGGTAGTTCTGCAAATAGATAAAAGGATAACCAAATAACCGGAATGGTCTAATTTTGTTTTTTCGTCATATCTCAAGAACCGGTCCTGATATTTTTGATTAGTTTCCACCGCTAGATTGGTTTGGATGTTACCAATACAATCCCATCAAAAAGGTGGTCACCCTGTATACACCGTGGGGATTGATTCAAATATGCAATGCGATGATTCTTTATAATTCCATTGTATTATATTTCTTTCACTAGGACGCATTCTGTCGATGTTCAAGAGGCCCAGCGTGACCCCGGCAGCTCGCATCCAGCACATAGAAAAACTGGTCAACACTCGCAACAGATACACCAAAGCCATCGATGAATCCGTCCAGGAGATGATGAAGACACTGGAAAGCGGCATCAAGATCAGCGAGTCGGAACGCGTCGAGATCGTGCAGGCATTGGGACTGAAGCAAGGCCACTGGTTCGTAGCGAAATAGAATTTTTCTACTCACATAACTAAAATGGCATTTAGCGTACGGATATGTACCACGCTAAATGATCGATTAATCACGGATTGTCGATCTGTGATTCATTCGAAATATGAAACACATTACTATGGCAACACGATTTCTTAAACACATTACCATGACAACACAGTTCATTAAAAATTGTTCTAAAATTGTTCTATCCGTCATTCGGTTGCCCCCTTACGAGCAACCCTCAGAAGTCTTCGAAAGACTTGTGCGAGCAAGGAATGACGGGGCCTTACCTTTTAACGTGTGATCCCAAACACAGCTTCAGTAATTTGAGACATGTCTGACCTGTCAATTGTATTAACTGTAAACTGTTATTTTCAAATTTTGTATCAGAATTATTCAAAGAATATTCGTTCGTATCAGAATTCTTCATTAAAAATATATGCGAAATGTAAACGAATGTGAAATCAAAGAGAATGTTTTGGTACTTGCATATCTTCAAGAAGTGTAAAAATGAAGCATCCATCTTTGAGAAGAATTTATTTATTCTGCGCTAGGCATGACAATAAAAGTGAAACAAAGGTTAGTTAGCAATAATGGACTGGACACATCTACAACCAATATCACTTATACGTGTCTCGCTGGTTGTATGCAGTTGCATGTATTATGTTCTGAATTCCCACTCCTTTCGAATTATTTTGTAGGTTAGCAGGAATAGCATGTATGTTGATGTAATTTTTGGAGTTCGTAGAGAAAGCATAGTATGTAACGCGTTTATAAACTCTTCTCGACACTCGTTTATTGAACACTCGCTCCGCTCTGCTCCGCTCGTGCTTAAAATACTCGTTACTAAAAGGACGTTTATAACACTTGTTACATAATATACTATCGCTTTATACCCAGTAAACATTAATTCATGGGCAATCACTTTCAGACCAATGTCGCCCCAGTGGTAAATCACAAAAGTTTCCCACTGGCCGACTATTCGCCAATATGGGCAAAGCATTCCATTTATTGCTCATTCGTTGTTGGTCCAGTGACGTATTTTCAGTACATTGCTAATGGAAATTGAACGGTTTATTCTCACACAGAGAATTTTGAGGTTATCGTAGAGTGAATATCTTACTACTCAATTATAATAATGATTATTTTCTTCGTATGATTTCAAACCAATCGAACGTTCAAATGAGTTAAGCTACCTTGTATTATTAAACATAGAGTAGCTCCACCAATCAGAAATTTAGAATCATTTCCATTTCCATAGTTATACTAATTCATATTGTTATATACAAACAAAGCACGTCGTCAAACTTGAACGTTCGTTCGGACTACTGAAAAAATGATCGCATCGAATACAATTCGAACTTCAAAATCTTTGAGGTTGAATATCTCAGACATCCTGCACAATAGTTATGAATCGTGTCAGTTTAACAGAATAATATTTCAACTGTTAAACTGACACTTTGTTATAATTATGCAACAACCCAGGCAACCATACGACGAATGATCACGTCACTGTGACGTCCCCAATTGGTAATTTTTCGTCAGAGACGTCGCACCAATTTTTGACGTCACTATGACGTAATTTCTATGACGCGAGAATCACGTCATCATCTCGACATCGAGGGAAAGTCACTTGGAAGGGTAAAATAAGACGTCAGTTTCATGACGTTGCAGGGACGTCCTGTCGACGTCCATGTTTCCCAGACCATATCTAAACCATGTATACTTACATTGTGACCCAGACCATATCTAAACCATGTATACTTACATTCTGAAACCGTTAGTTTTGTGACGTACCTATATATACAGGATGAGCATTTCAGTCTCGAAAAGTTTTCAGAAAAAATCGTATTTTCATTAATTTCACACACATATATACAGTGTGTCCACCTTAAGGACTTACCACCCCTGTAAAATTGTTATTATCTGACCGATTTCAAAAAACTTTTTTTTGTTGGATAGGTATTTGAAATGTCCATCCAACAAAAGAGTGATTTTACTCATGAACTGTAATCGTGGCCAACTGCGACCAACTTTATTGACCCATATTTGAGAAAGTACTATTAGGGATTTTTTTTTCACAAAAAAGCAATGATGGATTCTGAATCACGATCACTGGAAAAACACCTTTACTGATTTTTATCATCATAAAACACAGGGTGTCCGAAAAAACGAATTATGTTTTTTGTTTAATAGGTGATCAGAAAATGTTGTATTGTGGTATTTTTGAGAAGAATTAATGACACATTATTATTGAGGATCACTTTGAACATATCTGTACCGATTTTCATCATTCAAAAATACGATGTGTATGAAAAAACAATTAAAAAGGAAAAGTAGGCAATATTTTTTCATCAACTCATAATAAATCTTATTTTGATTTTTTGAACACTGTGTTTAATGATGATGAAAATCGGTACAGGTATGTTCCAAGTGATCCTGATTCATCTTTTTATTTCGAGTAAAGAATTATCAGGATGAAAAATATTGCTACCTACGAAAATTGGTACAGGTATATTTGAAATAATCCTCAATGATAATTTGTGATTATTTCTTGCTAGAAAAACCACAGAACTACATTTGCTGATCAGCTATTTGAAGAAAATGATGATTCGTTTTTTCGGACACCCTGTGTTTTATGATGATGAAAATCGGTACAGGTATATTTCAAGTGGTACTGATTCAGAATCCATCATCAAGTTTGGTGGAAAAAAATCCCTAATAGTACTTTCTGGAATATGGGTCATTGAAATTTGTCGCAGTTGGCCACGATAATAGTCCAAGAATTAGATCACTCTCTCGTTGGATGGGCATTTCAAATACCTATCCAACAAAAAAAGGTTTTTTGAAATTGGTCGTATAATAACGATTTTACAGGGGTGGTAAGTCCTTAAGGTGGACACACTGTAGATACTTGTACGTCTTGGTAATTCTATATACAGAGAAGTGCACAAAAACGGCCAGGATTGTAACTTTCGAATTATTCTAGATAGGGTTTTGAAAATTGGTGGGTATCAAGTATACCAAATTCCTCATTAATTGATGAAACAATTTCTCTTCTATTACTTTCAGTTTCACCGGAAACGAACCCAACTTTTGATTTTTAAATGGGACACCCTGTATTGTATTCCATAATCGGTTAGGGTTTCTTATGACGAATTCAACGATACCGGGTTTGATAGGGTTATTTCAAACGATTACGCAGATATTTGTGTTCGAAGTTTCCATATGCTCAATGGGGGTGACTTCGCAATATCCAAACTTCTTTCTCTGTCACACTCATTGAGCATATGGAAACTTAGAACGCGAATATCTGCGTAATCGTTTGAAATAACCCTATCAAACCCGGTATCGATGAATTCGTTATGACAATCCCTAACCGATTATGGACTACAATACAGGATGTCCCATTCAAAAATCGAAAGTTGGGGTCGTTCCCAGTAAAACCGGAAGTGATAGAGCAAAAATTGTTTCGTCTATTAATAATAAATTTGGTATAATAGCTGTCCACCAATTTTCAAAACCGTATCTCAAATAATTCAAAAGTTACAGTCCTGGCCGTTTTTTGTGCACTCCTCTGAATATGCTTCTAACGTCGATAGAAGTATAACTCATTAAAACAAATCAACAGGCAAGTTTCATTGAATTATAATATATACCCAAAAAGTAAGAAAAAACGTTTTTAAACTTTGACACCCTTTAATGACGTTGCAGTGACGTATCTATGACGGCTACGTCATACAGAAAATTTCTCAATAGGTTGCTTTTTAGATTTTTGTTGGGTGATGTAAAGTGCATGAATATACGTTACTCAACAAAGTAAAGCTAAATTCGCCAACATTTTTTTTCATTGCTATCAAAATATTTTTCGTTTGCTTACATCTCGCCGACACAAACTACATAATTTGTTATACAAATAGGGGTAATTGATCTCATTCTGATGGAGATGCAAACTGAGGGATAGCGTTGCTGAATAGACGATTGAATGGACATGACACCGGAGGGACCACCAAGCAGGCTCAATAATGCATAATCAATATTATGGTGATTATCACACCATGTTCGAGGAAACTTTTTTACGTGGCATCACCAAATTAGAACGTCATTTCGACGTCACCCCGACGTCACAGTTTGGTGAGTGAATGACGTCGATAAACGTGAGTAATATGACGCATTGGGCTGTGACTCATTCACGTCATTTATCACGTCATACGACGTCAACTCCTGTCGTCACCTTGGTCATTCAACTGACGTGAAAAGACGTCACTGAAACGTCATCTGGTTGCCTGGGAAGTTATCGATGTATAGCCACTTATAGTATTACTACTGATAATAATAATTAAGGTACAATGAAACTTTTCGTATACAGTGTGTCCCGAAATTACATATTGAGATTTCTATTCTATTCTAGGAACAAAAATAGTGAAAATATTTAATTCGAACATGAGCCCAGAAATGGGTTTTGGTGATATAGTCATTTGAAAGTGGGCCCGAGATGATGGTTTTTTGTAAATATTTCCGAAACCGTGTTGAGACAAAGAAATTCTGTTCATGTTATATTATACTTTTTGATGCCCGCTTTGGAAATGTTGGAAATTTTCCGAAATTTTTATCAGGGGCGTGGAAAATAGGTGAGGCTAGGGACATTTGTTCCAACTTTTTTTTCTATGCATTTTCAGGCAGTTTCATCAGCAAATATGTAAATATCATCATATTCACATAGAAATGATACTCTTATTGTTTAGTTTCGATAGCACTCACCATTTTCGAGATAAATCGATTTGAAAAGTCGGCTGTGTAATAATGCCGGTCCCAATTTGGTATAAAGATCGCACGACTAATAGCTGGGATATAAAAGGGGGGGCGTTTGAAACGAGACAAGCTTGGTACAGATCTATTTCAGAGGACGCCCATTCCAGTGGTGTATGCGGATTTTTTCTGAAAAAATTCGATAATATAGATTCTGGAATTTTCAGCCTCTGAATGTACGCTAGTAAGCCTTGGTTTTAAAAAAGGAGGTCGCTCGTAGCTCAAATACACCTCACCCCTGCACATTGAAAGAAAATCATTAAATTCCCTGTACAGGGTCATTGCGTATATTTGAACAGCCCCTACAGGGTTTATCATTGAAGATAGAAAAAAACTTCGAATGCAAAAGTTGCAGCGTTTGTTCTGAACCTCCAGAAAATTATACCAGATGAAACAATTGAATATCGCTGATATAATAAATGGGTACAAACTTCGTTATTTTCAATAGAACACCCTATATATTTTTCGAAAAAAATCAAGACCTTTTCTTCTTGATTTCAAAAATATATTGGTCATTGATATTTGGTTCAGCCGTTTTCGAGATATTTGAGGTTGAACATTTTAGATTTTACCAAATCGCAACTGCCATGAAATAAAAAAAACGCACTTTTATAACTGAAGGAGATGCAATTTCACAGATGTTCGATGTGACCACCGTTGTTTTGTATACATTTTTTGTAGTCTTTATCCAATTTATTCATCGAATTGCAAATGGAGTTGGAGTGATGATTGTTCAATATGTTAATGCATTCCAAAATTCTTCCTCTCAAATCAGCCGAATTTCTACTTCTTTCCTTATACACTTCATCCTTCAAATAGCCCCATAGGAAGTTATCTTAAGGTGTTGAATCTGGACTGTTCGGCGGCCATTCCACTGTTCTAAATTCTTTGATCCACGTTTGATAACGATCATTCAAGTGATGCCGTACGGGCATAACTTGATGAGGTGGCGCGCCATCCTGATGCCAGATCAATTCATTATACTGCCTGAGTGGGAGGTTTTTCAACAGATCTTCAATTTCATTGTTTGAAAACTACCAAATACCTATCTCCTGCTAATAATAATAATAATAATAATATAAGTTTATTCAAAAACGTTTACAAAATATACATTGGAATAAACATAAAGGTAATTTGAATAAACTGGGAAAAACCTTACGAAGTTAACCTTGTAGTAAGGATAAAAAATAAATAAATGTACATAGGTCAATAAATATTTAACAATATCAAGTTATCACAATTGAAAATTGTCTCATTAAGAAATGAGACAAGTATTCAATTCATAATATATAGTGTATGGAGCATTTCATTCAATACGCATAATTATTTATATTCATACATACTTATTCACAATTATTATTAAAATTTATCTAATGATATTATTAAATGTTAATTAAAGAAATAAAATAATTTTTAGGGGAGTTTAATATCCAGTTTTTTATTTCAATTTTATAGGATTATAGTGATTTTGTTTTTAGAATATCATTTGGAATTTTATTATATAGGTAAGGAATTAAAAATTTAAAATTTCTACGTCCAAATGACTTGTTTGTTTTATTTTTCAATGTTATGTTATTTTTATTTCTTATGTCATAGATATGTTTTTTAAACTGAATGTCCTTTTTATTTTTGAAAATATGAATCAGTAAATTGTAAATATAGAGTTGATTTATATCCATTTTCTTAGATTCCTTATATAAAAGTTCAGTTGGAAACAAATAATCTTTTCCATAAATAATTTTTAAAATCCATTTTTGTGCAATTTCCAATTTTCTCAAATATATCTGCTTCACTCCACCCCATCCTAATATCCCATAAACTAATTGAGATTGAACTAAAGCATAGTATATCATTTCTAAATTTCGAATATTTAATAAGTTTTTCAAATGTTTGAATTTAGGAATGAGGCATCTTATTTTCTTAGTGACATATAATCAATATGATGATCCCATTTCAGATTATTGTCCACCATTATACCAAGGTATTTGATACAGTCAGTTTCCTGAATTTCAATTCATTCATCATTTCAATCCATTTATCTTGATAGTGCCTAAATTTGGTTGAGAATTTTGATAGGAAGTAAATGTCATATATTTTGTTTTTTCAAAATTAATTGTTGATAAATTCTGATCAAACCATTCTTTAATAATAGGAAAATCATTAATTACTTTTTTTTCGATTCACACCAATCTTTCGCAAAGTAAAAGATAACAGTATCATCTGCGAAAGAATGTATAGTACCAGCTGAATTTAGTTGTAGTAAGTCATTCAAATAAATATTGGAAAAAAGTGGACCTAAAATACTTCCTTGAGGAACACCATACTCAAACAATTTCGGATCGCTGTGGATTTTGTTGATTTCAGCATGTTGAATTCTATCAGAAAGGTAGTTTTGTATTAATTTGTATCCAATACCACGAAATCCAATATTTTCCATTTTTTTTAATAGGAGCTCATGACTAACTGTATCAAATGCCTTAGCTAAATCAAGAAATATACAGAGAGTTGTTTGTTTTTCATCAATAGATTTATATAAATTATTAGTCAAGTAACAAATAGCATGTTGTGAAGAAATATTTTTTCTGAACCCAAATTGTTGATTTGACAGAAAGTTCAATTTACTCAAATAGCTGTCAATTCTATACTTCAGTATTTTTTCAAAGACTTTTGCCAAAGTGGATATGAGAGTGATTGGTCTATAATTTTTAATTTCATCTTTATTTCCATTCTTATAGATAGGTTCAATAACTCCAGTTTTGAATAATTTTGGACAAATTCCTGTTTGGAATATAATATTTATAAGGTACGCTAATGGTTTGCTTATTACATTTGATAAAGCTCTCAACATTTCGGATGTTATTCCATCTATACCAGGGCATTTCTTCAATTTCAAATTAAATATTGTATCCTCAACTTCCTTCTCATTTGTTTCCTCCAAGAAAAATGTATTTTTTGTTCTATGTTGATATGGATTTACTGATACTTTCGATTTAATTTTCTTTGCTAGTTCTTTTCCAACATTACTATAGTATGAAATAAATTCATTTGCAATACTTTTCTGATCAGATATCATTTCACCAGTATTCGATTTGACTATTTTTATTTCATTACTCCTGATGTTATCTCCACATATTTTTTTGATGCACTTCCAAAGATTTCCACTTGATTGTTTGTTCTTTTCAATTTCATTTTTGTAATACTGTATTTTTGCATTATTAATAATGTTTCTTAATTTATTCTTATATCTCAAATATTGTTCTTTTAATTCATCATCTTCCTTATCTATTTGTAACTTTTGATAGAGGAAATTTTTTTTATTAACAGAGTTTAATAATGCTCCTGTCATCCATTCTTTTCTTTTCTTATTTTTCATTTTGACAGATCTAGTGCTGATATCAACACAGAATTTCACTTTATTAGTGAGTTCATTAGCTAAATCATTAGAGCATTTAAGTTTATAATAATCATCCCAGTTAATTTCCATGAAATTCTCATATAATGTTTTATAATCAATGAAATATTTCCTATTGCAATTATTCATGTCTCTATTACAATTTTCACAGCTAATTTGAAGAATTATTGGATAATGATCTGTAATATTATATTTATAAATGATTGGATGAAAAATGTTGTGATTATCCTTAGATCTTATGAATATATGATCCATACAAGACTTTTGATCTCCTACTACACGTGTAAATTTATTAATTAATGATCGGAAGCCATATTCACTCAGTATGTTACAGTATTCATTAGCATAATCCCTATTTGAGAGAATATCAATATTCAGGTCACCAATTATAATTGTATTTTCCTTATTCGACTTTCGAATATCATTCAAAAACATTTGAAATTGAAAATTGAAATCATATGGGCTAATAGATGGAGATTTGTAAATAGCAAATATATTGAGAATATTGGTTTTGCTTATATATATCTTGATATGAATTACCTTTATTAAACCTATTGAAATAATTTCATGATTATAACTATATTTATTTTTGACATATGCTATAACGCCATCATTTTGATTTAAACTCCCGTTATTGTAAATTAAATCGTAACCATCCAAATTAAATAAGTTTGTATTTGAAAGTTGAAAGGTTTCCGTGAAAATAATCACATCAAATTCTTCCAACTGTTTTATTAGTAATATTTCTTCATTGAAATTTTTATTTATGCTGCGAATATTATTATGAAAAATTGTGAATTTACTTTTATTTATTATTCTGTTTTGCTTATAATTAAAGAAATTTTCAATTAATTTTGTATCAACGATACTATCATCCAGCCTTTGAATATATGAATCCATAAAAAAAAAAAATTTATAAAAGTTATGTGATGAAATAGTCAAATGAAGAATTTATCAATGAGTTTCCGCCAATTTTGTTATATCGCTTTCATCATTTATAATGATAGGTTTTTCATTTTCATTTTTTCTGACGAAAATTTTACTATTTTCCCACCGTATATACTTATAATTCGACCTCAACAATTCCTTAGTTTTTCCCAATAAGTATTTGTTCCTTTTCGTCAGTTCTTCATTAATATATATTATAGTTCTTCTAGCCTTAATTCCCAAATCTTCAGTTGATAGAGCACCATTCAATTTGAAATATTGTTTCGCCGCATTTGCAATCTTGAATTTTGTTGCCTCATTTTTCAAACTGATTTTTATTAGTTCTTGAGAATTCTCAGATATCTTCTTTATTCTTTTTATATTTACGACTTCTCTGGATTCTTTCTGGATGCCAATTTTGAAAAATACTTTCTGTATAATTTCTTCGTCATCAATATCTTGTTGTTCTGGTATACCTTTGATTTCGATGTTATTCTTAAGTTCAATTTGTTCTTTTATGTCAATCTTTTGTTTCAATGATGAAATTTCATGTTTTATATCAGTGATTTCCTTCTTCAGTATTTTATTCTCTTCTGCTAACAAATTTCTCTCTTTTTTAATTTCTTTCAAAAGTGTAATTATTTCTTTATTTTCTTTTTTCACATCATCATAGTTTGCTGCCATGAATTCAATGGTCCGTTGCAATTCCAACACAATCCCTGTTAAATATTCCAAATTTTTGCCTGAATTATCATTTTTAGAATTTTGAACTGGTTCACAACATTCATGGCATTTCCATCTTCGCCCATTTGGTTTTTTCAGTTCTTTTGAAAATTCGTCGAAGTCCTTCGTTTCTAAACGACTACACTTCACATAATACCATTTGTTACATGCCCCTTTACATTCTATAGCACTCTGATTAGATTTAACATTTAAATTGCAGCTTCCACAAGGATACTGATTAGATGATCCAGCACTAATCTTGTCTTGGTTAGTTACAATGAATGAATTTATTTTATTTTTGGTTTTACCACTACACGGGTATTTTAATGGGAGGTATCCATCTTCATCCTCTGATGAATCCTGATCGTCTGATGGTTTTGAAATAGCTATTGATTTTTTTCTTCCCATATTGAATTAGTAATAATGTTTGACAATTTATGTCAGTTGATACCTTCTGCTAAGTTTTTTTCTTGATTTATCCTGTTTCTTATGATTATTCTTCTTGGCGTAGTTCACGTTCACTTTAAATTTCCTTATATCAATATTTTGAAAATATATTCGATTTTTTTCCCCTGGATATCGAGGGATTTGCGACCCTGCTGCTGAATCTCTTCGTATCCATGTGGTTTATGAGTTGACCAGATATTGGTGTTTTTTTCGATTATAAACACCGGCGGTGGTAAACGATGCCTCGTCAGTCCATAAAACCTTCTTGAAAAAATCATCATCCTAGTCTTTTCTCAGCATCATTTCTGTGCAATATGCTTGTCTTGCAATTTTATGATTGTCTGTAAGCTTCTGCACAGTCATAATTTTAAATGGGTGATATCCGTGTTCATGTAGGACATTTGAAATTTTTTTAGTAGGTACTTTCGCCAATATGATTAGATGCATCTGTTTAATACTCAATATGTATTAGAAATAATTATAATAATAAATCAATATGATATAACTTCATTGACAACTTTATTATTTCTGACATAAACATCAATGTCCTAACAATCATATCACTAAGAATACAGGATGATATATATTCCGAACACCTTCCTTTTTGAGAAATCATTATAACAAACTAGCTCAAAGATTAAGGCGTCTGGGAGACCTGATTCTTCTACCGAATCTAGATATTCTTTGATTCTCTAAGTTAGGTACTGGAGTGTCATTATCGTCATGCAATGGTGTACGAACTACATTCCGAAAATTGTCCTGAATGTTCCGAGGAACGTTACCATGGTCGGATAAATGGTCAAAATCTAATTCAGGTGGTAGTTGTTCCCTATCCTGATAACTGGGCTTGGTTCTAGATGGCTTTATGTGAATTATATTTCTGCGCACTATCTTATTGTTACTGTGTTTCCGAACCCAATATGATCTCGGTTCATTCGCTTTTTCAAGAATGGTCCCCTTTTGCCAATACTTTTCTTTATTCGTTTTTATCACTACATCATCTCCTTTTTCATAATCAATAGGTAATCTACGTGCACGTTCAGCGAATATTTTAATAGTTTAAGTCTGAGACGCTGTAGCCTGACTGAACCTATTTTGCAAATTGATTTTTTCATTATTGATACAATTGGTTTATGATCCGATTGAACATCTATCTCATGACTATAAATATAATTGTGAAATTTCGTAGTTGCAAAATATATTGCCAGCATTTCCTTCTCTGTTTGACTGTAATTGATTTCTGCATCATTCATTGTACGAGAAGCGCAAGATACTAACCTTAGCGATTGATTCTCATAGACTTGAAATAGACAGCATCCTATTGAACTTTTTGATGCATCACATTGCAGAATGATTTTCTTATCAGGGTCAAACGGTACAAGGGCGGGGGGTTTAGTAATAATATTTTTTATGTCATCAAAAGCTTTATCGTGAGATGGAAGCCACTGCCACTCAACATTTTTCTTCAAGAGCTGAAATAACGGTTGCATATATTTAGTCATATCAGGTATATACTGTCTGACGTAATTGAAAGAACCGATGATGCGTTGCAATTCTTTTTTATCTTTCGGGGTTTTCAACTTGACCAATGACTCAATGCGATCTGGGTCAACTTCCATTCCCTTATACGAAAAGATTTGTCCCATAAATTTAACTTGTTTTTGTTTATATTGGACTTTCTCTTTATTAAACCGTGCATTGATTTTTCTAGCTGTCTCGATAACCTCATTTACTGCCCTATCATGTTCTAGTTCTGTTCTGCCTGATATAATCATGTCATCATGACATATTTCTACATTTTTAATGTTCCCAAAATGCCTATCTACCTGTTCGTGAAACAGATCTTGAGAGTTGGATAACCCATATGGTAAAACTACATATCTATAAATTCCAAAAGGAGTTGCGAAACAACATTTCCAAGATGATCCCTCTGTTAGTCGTAACTGATGATATCCCTCAGACAAATCGAAAACGGAGAAAAATTTTTTACCTATCAGACTTTTACTAATTTCTTGTGGTATTTTTGACAAAATTGGTTTTCTTATAATTTGTTTGTTCAAGTCAGATGGATCAAGACACAACCTTATTTTACCGTTTGCCTTTTCCGTGATGACCATGCGATTAATACTTGCACAAGGATCAATATCATTTACTTTAACCAAAGCTTTTCTTTTAACTAATCTATCTAATTCATCTTTCAATGGTTGTCTAATAGCAAGAGGTATTCGTACAGGAGGGTAACTGACACTTTCAAAATTTTCGACAGTAGTTATCTTATACTTACCTGGAAACTGACCTGAGCCTTCAAAAACATCAGCATTTTGTTTTATGAAAACTTCTTTTTCGTTATCGATATTTTTCCCAATGATATTCACCCTTTTGATCAGTTTCATATTCAAACATGCTTTCCCACCTAATAGGACTTGATTCGCTCCATCTACGATCATAAAATCTTCATATATAGATGTGCTTTTATATTTGCAGCATAAATTCACAATACCAATCGGTTTTGCCACAGAACCTTCAAAACCTTTCAGAATATAGTTTGTAGACCTAACATTGAAACTATTATTTACCTTTTTGAAAATTCTCAAAGGCATGACACTAACGTCAGCTCCAGTATCTATCTTTACGTGCATTTTTCTATTTTCAACCTGAATAATCTCATCCCAGAGACCCTGTGTACAAGTTGAATTATTTGAACGGATATTTTCTATACTTTGGACGAATATACTGTCATCAGAGCTGTCAGATTCTGAATGTTGATCTACATTTTTTACATTTTTAACCCGACATGATATTTCGAAATGATTCAGTAATCCGCATCTTTTACATTTTTGACCATACGCTGGACATTCTCTGGGACCATGCATAGTCTGACAACGGCTACATTTGAAGTGATCGCGAATACTATTGTTTTCAGATCTACGACTCCTTTCAGTCTTACCCACTGTTCTATTCTTCTTCCTCACAGCGTTAACTTCTGATGTATCTTCCTCTCGTCGTTGCTCGAATTGTTCATTCTGACTTTTACACTGCTCGCTAGTAATACAGAAGTTCACTGCTTTTTCCAAAGTTAATTTTTCAACCCGTAACAGAGCTTCTCGGGTATTGGAGTCTCTTATCCCCATCAAAATTTTATCTCTGAGTGCTTTTTCTTCTGCAGATTCTCCTGGATCCACAACGTTGTAATTGCATGTTTTAATCAATTTCTTGCAATCAGTGAGAAAACTTTTGAAAGATTCACCTTCCTTCTGTGTCCTCTTCAGAAAATTATACCTCTCATAAACTTCATTCATCCGTGGATTCACATATTTTCCAATTTCTTGCATTAAATAACTATAATCTCCAATGTGATCTTGTGGAATGGCGAAAGTTGATATTATTTTTGCAGCTTCAGTTCCCATCAAATTTCTGAGGATAGATATTTTCACCCGGTCAGCAGATTCATGCTGCCCTGTAGCTACAAGATAATCTTCGAATGCTGTTTTCCAGAATATCCATTCATTTGCAGCATTCCTTCCTTGCAGATCAAAATCAGGCGGTAGCTTTACCTGTGCTCCTCCCAAGTTAGACATTTGAACAAATTTTCGAAAAATATGTCACCAAACTTATCTCCACCGCTCAAGCCAACAATTTAAATTTATTGTTCACTCGACTGCGCCATGTTTAATACTCAATATGTATTAGAAATAATTATAATAATAAATCAATATGATATAACTTCATTGACAACTTTATTATTTCTGACATAAACATCAATGTCCTAACAATCATATCACTAAGAATACAGGATGATATATATTCCGAACAGCATCCATAGTGGAATAAGTGGAATTTTCTAAAAATAATTATATTTTTCATGAACACGAATATTTACTTCATATGTTTGTTCTACCTTGGAAATAAAGCAATATTTCCGATTCTCCATCTTCATCAGCAATGACAGTGCGCCTTTTTCTTTGAAGATTTTTTCGTTCTCTCATACTCCTCGCAGTGGAATAAAACGTACTTCTGGAAGGAACTGGCATTCCAGGATGAATGCGTTGATACTCCGCTCGAGCTTCCACTGCATTATTTTTATTTTTGTAGGATAAACGAATCATTTCAAACTTTTCATCTTCACTGAAACCGAAACCGAAATTCTATGCAATAAACATATATGACAGAACGTTTTATTGATGACAACTTGCGTATGTTGTGTTGAATTTTCTTTATGGCAATTGCGATTTGGTGAAATCAAATCAAAACTAAATCTTAAATGTTCAACCGCGAATATCTCGAAAACGGCTGAACCAAATGTCAATGACCAATATAATTTTGGAATCAGGAAGAAAAGATCTTGAATTTTTTCGAAAAAAATATATAGGGTGTTTCATTGAAAATAACGGTAATTGGTACCCATTTCTTATATCAGCGATATTAATTTGTTTCATCTGGTATAATTTTCTGGAGGTTCAGTACAAACCCTACAACTTTTGCATCCGGAATTTTTCTCTATCTTCAATGATAAACCCTGTAGAAGCTGTTTGAATATACGGAATGATCCTGTACCTATGTAACGATTGAATTAACAATCTGTAGGTACTATAATGACGTCTCGTTACAGGTTCAAGTGTCCCAACGGGCATCCCTACATCATCACGGAATGCGGGGGAGCCATGCAGGAGTACACTTGTCCAGAGGCGGGGTGCGGAGAGAAAATCGGGGGCACGCATCATACGTTAATCGGTACTAATCAGCTGGCTTCGGAGATGGACGGGGCTAGGTTTGCCGCTTGGTCAAATATGGCGAATAATTTGGGAAATTACGATATACCGATGTAGAGAAGATTTCACCGCGTTTTATTGGATATGAGATTTGTTGATTTAATGTTTTTCTTGTGTACTTGCATGAACATGTTTGTTTTTTGAGATCAATAATTATTATTATTTCCATCATTATTATATATATATCAGTGCATCAGAACGAGATGTCCTCGAACTAGTCGACCAGCTCACAATTTAACAGATACATACGATGGATAGTCAAGTATCCAACTGGACTACCCTGCATCGATTCGTCCCCACTTTGTAGCTAAAACGCTTGGAAGCAGGCGCACTGTCCAGTGCTCAGTCAGTATGAAAATGTTATGTTGAAGACCCAGCTGCAAATTTTGAACGTCATCTGAGAAAAAAATGATATATGTCCCAAAGGCAAGTTTAAACAATGTAGTTCATCGATCGGCACCTGTGTCAATCGCTATCCTGAGAAAAATGATTGAATCATTGCACTTTCCACTGCGGGAATTTGTACTTGATTTCGCGATTTGATAATGAGAAAAGAAGTATGCTATCCGATCGTAGATCTCAAAAACCTACCTGTGCCACGCCTCAGCCTGAGCCAAATCCACGGCACAGCGATTTATTTTCTGCTATTATAGCAGACATACTACCGTCATATCATAACGAGTTGAAGCAAAAAGGAAATGTCCCCCTTGCGAATATCCAAACGTGCTGCGATTAGACCTGATCTAGATTAGTGACAGAGCGTCAATATTTCCAAGAATATTTCACCCTCGTCGACAGATAATATTCGATGGACCAATGTAAAACTCATGTGGTGCTAGCACTACAAGTATTCTGATGTACATGTTGAGTTTTACACCGGTCCATCGGAAATTATCTTTAGAGAGGAGCGAAATATTTTCGGAAATATTGACGCTCGCTTTGTCACTAACTTAGATCAGTTTGAATAGCAGCATGTTTGTATATTCGCAAAATGAACAGTATTCCCCTTTATTTTCTTCTTGTTTCAACTCGTTATCACAAGACGGAAGTTTGTCCGGAATTATGGCAGCAAATAAATCGTTGTGCCGTGGATTTGATTCACATTGAGGGGGTGGTTGGTTTTTGAGAGCTACCATCCAATTGGTATCGGATGGCATAATTCTTATCTCGTTATCAAAATCGCGAAATTTAGTGCAAATCAGCGTACAAGGAATTGCAAATTTTCATTCATTTTGCTCAGGGCAGTGATTGGCACAGATGCCGTTCGATGAAATACAATGATTTTACATGCCTTTGGGCAGTATATACCATTTCGTTATAAGATAATGATCGAAATTTGCAGTCGGTTTTTGGACTTGGCCAGTTGATGTGAATGACAGTCGCTGAAATTCATAGACAGAGTCGACAGAAGTCGCCGAGCGACTTTTTTTGGTGATTTAGCGACATTCTCGATCATCTATTTTCGGTTTTATGCCATTTTCTTGCTCGTCACAGAATCACATGAATAAATATCTTGAAAGAATTAATTAAACAATGAGAACACTAGATTTCTGTTATGTTGCATCATCTTCATGGGAAAAAAAAGCTTTAAATAATGTGAAAAACGATCAAATTCGCAATTCGAGTTCGAATATTGCATTGTCCTACTATGAAAACGTCAGATTTGGAAACAAAATTGCTGAGACGGCAACACTGCACGTGAATTGGTGATCGAGCCAAACAGAGGGATAACAGTGGTACAGTTGAATAGTTGATCATCCATCGCGTACATATCTGTTGAACTTTATTGTGCTGTCGACTGGTTGGAGGAAAATAGTTCAAATGCATCGCAGATTGTTAATTTTATGCCAAAAATTTTACCTACTAATGTATGAACCGTTCTGGTAATGTGCCTGAAAGTTGTTTTTTGAAATGTTGTAATATATAATTTGCGTTCAGAACATACCGTTATTCATCCTACTTTCGTACGTAATACAACAAATGTATTGATGATTTTCCAAATATAAATCCCTTCGATTCTGAGAACCAAATTATGTGTGTGGTTACCAAAGAGCAGTTTCGAAAAAGAGTAGGGATTTTCGATAATCATCAATTTAACGAGTTTTCATTTGCAATCGGTTGTTGACAAGCAACTAGTTACAGGACGCACGCGTCTTCGTCATTGGCCGGAATCGCTCGCAAAATTCTATGCGTTCAGTCTCTAGACGCTACTGTCAAGTTATGAGAGGTTAGGTTTACATAAAAAATGTTTTTTTGAAATGCCGATCGTACTAAAATTCTTCGTTACAAATTGAAATTCAGTGCCTATCACCATTTTGTATGAACTTTAGTGGTGAGTGCTATTTATCCCTTAATATGAAAATATGACATCCTGCTACATGTAAGTATTTTCTATGTCATTTTGTTTTATATTTGATCAAACTACCAAAGTAGGTAGCCATGTAGGTTATCCAGTGGCTATACTCAACAGCCGAAATACAAAAACGAACAGATTATGTTTTCTATTATCAACACAGATATATCAACCAATCAAAAACGTGTATTTTGAAATGAGTAGCCGCGCTGACGCAGTTTGGCAACACTGTCCGAGAGTCATTTCGCTGGCTATTCGCACATATATATACGATACGTGGCTTGTGAATTTGAAGAGGAAATTCCTCAATACAACATGTCCATTGAATATTCCCATTTCGTCTATTATACAGGGTGTTTCCTAACTACGCTTCCTAACTGCAGGTGGTGATTCGTTACGTCATTTCAGGAAGAAAAGTTCCTATGAACGTATGTCCGGAGTTGCTTCGTTTCTGAGAT
Organism: Phaedon cochleariae; assembly: GCA_918026855.4. NCBI lineage: Eukaryota > Metazoa > Arthropoda > Insecta > Coleoptera > Chrysomelidae > Phaedon > Phaedon cochleariae. The sequence goes on along the minus strand of OU896717.1, from coordinate 23,588,109 downwards.
ACAGGGCGATGAAATTGAAGAAAAAAAATGGTAATTAGAAAATATCATGAATATCCTGGAACCGATTCGGTTGAAATTTGGTACTTTTATTTGAACTGATAAGGCGCTTATTTAGCCCTATTTAGATTGAGATTATTGGGGCTAGTCGCGTCTTAGTGGGCACCACAGCCAACAATATTGTGAAAAAAAGTACGCCACTGACTTTTTTGATGAATTTAAATTTTTTTTTTAATTGAGCAACTCAAAATACAACTTTTTGGTCTCCTGTATTTTCTTCATATCCAGCTTCGTTTCCGAGAAAAAAAAATTAAAGCCACTGTATTATTGCATATCATGAACACCTGCATTGGAGAAATGAGTTTAACATTATTTCCGCCAAAAATATAATTGACACTTGATATGCTGAAATTTTAGAGAATTTGACAAATAAAAGTATCAAATTTCAACCAAATCGGTTCCAGGATATTCATGATATTTAATAATTACCGTTTTTTTCTTCTTTAATTTCAACGCCCTGTATCTCCGAAACGAAGCTACTCCGGACATATGTTCATAGGAACTTTTCTTCTGAAAATGACCTAACAAATCACCCCCTGCAGTTAGAAACCGTAGTTAGGAAACACCTTGTATGTCCAAAGGTGCCCATGGATACATTTTGGACAAAATAGGATGTCCACATGAAGATATCCACTGGATGTCTAGGTAAACCATATGGTGTGCGTTCCATGCACACTCTGATAATGTTACTCGATTTAACATAATCGTCTCGGGTAGCATCGACGTCGTTTGGCTCTTCCGGTGACCACAGGACGTCCGCCATTGTTATATTGTTGTTAACGACGTCAACGCATTGCTAAATGTCTGAGACTGCTGAGACAATATGTTTGTATAGAACTCTGAGGATTTTCAGATAGTCCGTGTATTAAGTGACATATTATTGTCATCATAATCTGTTCCTTAATATTTGTGTGTGAACGACCAGTTGCTTGTATTTGATCGTGTTGCCATTTCTGTCGTAGAATATATAAATAGATCTCTTGAAGTGAAGAGCTTTTCCAGGATGTGTTGATGAAGATGTTGAAGAATTTCAACCCAGGCAACCAGATGTCGTTTCAGTGACGTCTTTTTGCGTTAGTAAAATGACCAAGGTGACGTCAGGAGTTGACGTCGTATGACGTGATTATGACGTGAATAAGTCACAGCCCAATGACGTCATATTATACTCACGTTTATTGACGTCATTCACTCACCAAACTGTGACGTCGAAATGACGTTGAAATTTGGTGATGACACGTAAAAAAGTTTTCTCAAACATGGTGTGATTCATCACTGACCTCTGATGACATAATATTGATTATGCATTGTTGAGTCTGCTTGGTGGTCCCTCCGGTGTCATGTCCAAACAATCGTCTATTCAGCATCAGCGCTATCCCTCGGTACGCATCTCAATCATCAGAATGGAATCAGTTACTCGTATTTGTATATGAAATTATGTAGTTTGTGTCAGCGAGATATAAGCAAACCACGAATGGTTTGATAGCAATGAAAAGGATGTTGGCGAATTGAACTTCATTTTCTTGGGTAACGTATATTCATGCATTATTTGTCACCCAAAAAAATCTAAATAGCAAATTATTGAGAAATTTTCTGAATGACAAAGCTCACCAAATTGGTACGTCACACCGACATGATTTTTAGACGTCATAGATACATCACTGCAACGTCATAAAAGTGACGGTTTCAATACAGATACACCTATATTTTCATTTGTATTTATACATATATACTATATAGCTTGATTGGTTTCCGAATTATACAGGGTGTCGAAATTTAGAAAAGCTCTCTTATTTTTTCGGTATATATAATTCCAATAAAACTTGCATGTTGATTTGTTTTGATGAGTTATACTTCTATCGACGTTAGAATGCATATATATATATATATATATATATATATATATAAAATTACCAAGACGTACATGTTTCTATATATGTGTAAAACTGATGAAGAACCGATTTTTTTCAACAACTTTTCGACATCGAAAATGCCCATCCTGTATATATAGGTACGTCACAAACCTAACGGTCGTTTCACATGATAGTGCAAGTAAAAATGGTTCAGATATGGTCTAGGAAACATGGACGTCGACAGGACGTCCCTGCAACGTAATAAAACTGGCGTCTTATTTTATCCTTCCATGTGAAGTTCATTCGACGTCGATGATGACGTGATTATCACGTCATAGAAAGTGTTTGATACTCGATATTTATTAGAAATGATTATAATAATAAATCAATATTAAAAGTTATTCATCGACAACTTTATTCCAACTGCCATAAATATCAATCCTAACAATCATATCACTTAGACTACAGGATATGATATATATATATATTCCGAACACCTTCCCTTTTGAGAAATAATTATAACAAAACTAGATCAAAGATTTATAGGCGTCTGGGAGACCTAAATTGTTCTACCAAATCTAGATATTCTTCGATTCTGTAAGTTAGGTTCCGGAGTGACATTATTGTCATGCAAATGTTGTACATCACTATAATCCGAAAATTTTCCTGAATGTTTCGAGGAACGTTACCATAGTCGGATAAGTGGTCAAAATCTAATTCAGGTGGTAGTTGTTCCCTATCCTGATATCTCGGCTTGGTTATAGAAAAGGCTTTATGTGAATTATATTTCTGCGCACTATCTTATTGTTACTGTGTTTCCGAACCCGATACGATCTTGGTTCATTTGCTTTTTCAAGAATGGTTCCCTTTTGCCAATACTTTTCTTTATTCGTTTTTATCACTACATCATCTCCGTTTTTATAATAGTAGATAGTTTTCACCGGTTCTGGGTCTCCGCCCAAGGCCAGAGGAGTGCGACCTTGGGCGGAGTGGCCTTGGAGGTGACCTTGGGCGGGAGTGACCTTGGGAGTGACCTTGGGCGGGAGTGACCTTGGAGGTGACCTTGGGTGGGAGTGACCTTGGAGGTGACCTTGGGCGGAGTGACCTTGGGAGTGACCTTGGGGGAGGTGACCTTGAGATCGACCTTGAGGGAGGAGTGGTTGACGCTCTTGAAGACTGAGTCGACCTTGGGAGAGGGAGTGACCTCGTGTGATGTCCTTGAGAAGAAGGGTAACCTTGAGAGGAGAAACCTTGGGTGGAATGCCCGACCTTGTATGCGCATACACTCAATCGTTGTCGACCTTGTTTCCTATTGGAGGCATTTTAGTGAATTAGTGGGGTGTGAAACGCCACATGCCTAATTTCTATAAATACGGTCTCGCCGACTAACCGGAACACAGTTCTCGTAATAATATTGAATATTATACCTACCTAGAATAGTTTCAGTGTGCTAAGAGGTGATCTGTTTTGTGTAAGTACGTTTATTCATATACTTTCCAGTCCCCTTTCACCTTCGAGGAATAATGGCAGTAGCAAAAATTGATTTGGTCGCAATCAATAAAAAAATCAATGAAGATAATGAAATGATCAAGCAAATTTTAATTTCATCACTACCCCTCAATAAGTGTTACACAATCAATAAAATTTCCATATGTGGAACTAGATTCGGTAGAAGTGGTACTGTGATTCTGTATGATGAAGAGACTGAAGTGAATTTGAAATGTTGGCTACCGAAGAGAGTTGTAGATCAATTGACAGACAACGATATCGATGAGATGAATTCTTCTAATGGGTCTTATACTCTAACGTACTTGGGGCAAAGTGAGCCAATATTTGCTGGTGCCAAGACCAGAGCTCTCATTAAATTTGATTGCAAAAAAGTATGAATAATTATAATTAGCATTCAATAGTTAATTTTATTCGATAGATTTAGTATATATATTAGAAAGGGACATGGATATTATATAGTAAACCTTACATATCACATACTCACACTTACCACGTATTGATAATGATGAAAATTATTATTATGGTGAGTGATATGTCATAGAAATATCATGAATCGATAGCTGATACCCAACATCGATCACATGCGTAATATGTATTTATTTTGCAGGATACATAGACTTTTCCGATGAATGATCCAGATATGCATTATACCAGTCAATCAAGGCCGATAGCGGAAGATATCACCTCAGGTGTGAGGAGGTTGAAATGCCGATTTACTGAGTTGGAGCAGAAAACACTATATGAAATGAATTATGACACGAGAGTATGCTTCGATCAGGAACAAGTTCAACGACTCTACAATCAAGCTAATCAATACAAATTGGGCTTCCTACTATGTGCTCGATTCGAATATGGAAACATTAATGTTGAGGAATTCGTGGAAGCAATGGTTGAAGAGGACTTGGTGCAATTCCTTTATGAAATTTCAGATTTCCTACCAAACCACCTCGTTCGAAGATATAGTATTGGTATAACTCCAGAGACGTCTGATGCTGAAGAATCCTCTTAGTTCATTGTATATATATATTGATGATAATTAATTGGAGTGTGAAATAAAGCAACATTTTCAACACATTCGGTTTTTATTTAGTATTACAACATATTTCGAGAAACAACCAATGTTATAAACATAAAAGTATTGACGATGCATTTCAAGTGTTTATATAGCACCCATCTGAATGGAACCGTCCAATGCACTATAAGTCAAATATGCATCATGGAGAATCAGTGCGTAAACTTTGATGTGAGATGGAAACTTCGTTTTACGTGTTTCGAACTCTAACTTGATGTCGACAGTTGAGGATTTCATTGCATCGGGTTGATGATTGCAATCTATGATGAATAGCGGGTTAGCGCGAAATTCTTCAATGCTCATCATTGGTTCACCCATATCTTTCCCATAGTAACTACGCTGGAAATTTTCGTATGCATAGTAGGCTACCGCATCCAATTTCTTATCGAAATCCAAGTTCCATCGTTCGTATGGATAAACTTCCGAATTCAGATACAGACGAATATTGTTAACTCCTGCATGGGTGAACTGTGTGACATCCTTAGACCTGTCATCTGTGTTCGAGGAGTTTTGGAATCCTATGATGATAAATCGCGGTCGCTCGAGACTATTGGTTGTTTTAACGGCCCAAATATCGGAAGCTGTTTCACGGATTGTTGGTAGCTCATAAAGATCCCACATCCTGTACGCAATTTTTACTCTTGCAGTGGTGCTCCTATTCAAACGATTCAACAACTTCAATTTCTGTTTATCTGATGGTGCCACATGCCTTATCTTCCATTCGATTTTGTTAATCTCCAATGCGGCATCAACTTCTCCCATGTAGGAATTCTTGAATGAACGAGCTATAATGAGGATCAACTCTTGCTTGATATTTAGAATCGCTTTTTTATAGTCTTCAGCAAACCCCATCAGATATTTGAGAGGTAGCTTACCGCTAAACACGCGGCTGGCTTCATCTAAAATACACTGTTTCCCATTTTCTAGACCCCATCCAACTGTTTCTAAGGATTTTGCATTCACCTCACTATAGGAAATCATACTTTTCATGGTTGTGGTGATGCCGGGTTTTCGAATCATACATACTTGTTCACCACCCATCTCATAACGTATTTCATCGAAAAGGAATGCTAAAGCATTGTTGGATAAATAACATGTTTTAGTAGGATCATTCGGCGTGAATTTTCCCTCAATATAGATATAACTTTCTGAAATATCGAGTAGTAAATCTTGGAAGTTGACGGCGATCCTTATTTCATCCGAGTTCTTGAATGATGGTGAACCATATGGTTTGTATGTGTGTTCATGTAGACTGATCAGGGAATGATCCAAAATCGGCTCATCAAACACTTCCAATTGTGTGCTGCTTATAGACGATGTAACAACCATTATATCTAGCTAATTTTTTTTTGCTATTCAACGCAACTTCAGGCCAATGGATTGCAAAAAGTGTATATCGTTTGCAGACAACCTATGTCTGACTCGTTTGGGTGGTTCTGTACGAATGAATACATCACCATTCTTCATTCTCTTCTTATTGATATTTTTACGGTAGGTGGCAGTTTCAGTTCTGAACATATGTTTTGATTGGTTCCCAAAACAAAACCCCATTTTCCTTCTGGAATGATGGATTGTTACGTAAGCTGCTTCAATTCCAATTTTACAATGATTTTTTCTCCACGAAAATTGACTAAGAGTCCGCTATCATCCAATATTCTCAGTGTAATGTTGTCGATGAACTGACACCCAGTCGGGCTGATGGGTAAATATATAATATTTTGCGGTTCCTTTGATAGCTTATATCCAGGCTCCACATCGATGTCGAATTCATATAGCGTATGTACCTCCTCCCCATTGAGGAATGCTCCTGTGGTAATGTTACAATCCACCCTTATGAGGCGCACCTTTATTATATTCACAGGTAATGTGGATTCATGCAACACGTTGGCTGAATATTTTTTCTCCTCGAATCCCAAAACACTTGCTAAAGATGTGTCAGACGCCAAATCTATCTCATACATGCTACTCATTTCACATTTCATGGTATTATTATTAGCACGGAGAGAGAATACACCATCCATACTCCCTCCATTCAATGATATCCTACGTGCTATAGCCATTTGTAAAGCTTTATTGATCTCATCTATTTCATAAGCACCCGGTGGTATCGTAATCATTTCATGTGTGAAAGTAGGTCCGAACTTGATACCCAATCGATTATTCTGCTCATCTATATTGAGTATGGAGTTGTATGAGTAGAAACCATGCAATCCTAATCCATAGGTCTTCCTCGCATCGAGTTCAATAGGTGGATAAAAGTTGGCGCTCAATACACTACGATCCCCAGATATGGTGAAAGTTTGCGACATGATTAATCAAAGACTATGAAAACTGTGGCAAACATCAATGTATGTAGCAGCAGCAACAGCGACAACCTTATCGCTGCTTGCAACAATGAAGAATGCCATAGTTTTCGCAAAGTTAATTATTAATATCAAATTTATTTTCAGCTACAACATTTACATCTTTAATTTGGCAAAAACAGCAGAATAATCTTCTCGGCACTGGTCCATCATTAGCATCAACGCTATGTTGGCTGTCCTCCTCCTCCGTGAAGTGTTCCATACAAAATTGATATTTTGATATATCAGGATCGTTCTGTAATTGTTCAGGTAACTTTTCCCACACTAAAGCTATTTCATGCGGTGCGCAGCTGATGATGACTTCCTTCGGCATGTCGGCAAGTTGCGCTCTACTCATTTTCAACAAAGAGCGCACTCTTGAGTAAGCCAGTAATGAGTGACCCATTCGTTTGATGCTCTCTCTATCCATATTATAGTATTTTTCTCTAACTATTTGCGGAGAGAAACTTCAGGCACAAATGACCGCACCACACTGTATTATAATTTTGATGTCGCTCGTAGTTATATACGATTTTCATATCATTTGACGGTTTCGATCTCCTCTTCAGATACTCTATTAACTCCCTTGGGGGTGGTAAATCTCCATAGCTATCATAATATTCCACTACACTATTACGTTTCTTATATGCAACCCAGTGTGTGCCACTGCCTTTGCTGCTATCTAAATTCAGAATAGCTGATTCTATACGCATTGGCCCGGAATTGGGTAGGTTATCTCTCATAAATATACCTCGGAAGTGTGGTACTTTCATTCTATCTATCTGCTTTATTAGATCAATGTCTGTTAAAGCCCTCCGAGGTAAATCATCTAGTTTTTTGAATTATGGGGTTTTAGATAGATACCTAATCCCTTTCGATATGGCTTCAAATAGACTCCTTTACCAACTTTTCCGATTGCGATCGCCTCCATATGCTTATTGTGCCGATTTGCTTCGGAGAGTTGCTCTCTACTCTCTTTAGCGGATTGTATGGCTCGTGCTATACCGGCACTCCCCGCAGCCAAACTACCTAATGCCGATAAACCCGCGAAAATGGGTATAAGCGGGAGAATTCCACCAACCTTAGGAATTGGTATTATTCTAGGTGTTCGGATATTATTTTTTCCACCAGCAATTTTCACAAACTTTCGAGCAGCCCCAATCGCCATCAATGAAGTTTTGGCTAAGTTTTTGATGATAGCACTTTTTTTACCCATTCGGTTTACCACATTGCGAACTTTGTGAACTATACCAGAACCAAATGCGATTTTTCTACTACGCTTTGATTTCCTCTTCTTCCTCAACACTCTACGCTGCTTCACTCCATCACTGCACCCCATACCAAAACGCCTCTTCCCCTTCATGATATTGGTAACTAACCAAGATGCAGTCCTCTCCCCCACGTTAGCGTCCTTTGATTTGACCCGCTCCCAGGCAGCTTCTTCCAATTTTTTATCGGCTGAATGCCTGGCAGATAGGTCGCTTGGATATTTGAGATATGCAATATCGTGTTCTTTGCAGGCTCTATCCAATTGATTTATTCCTGGATCACCGCGAGCCAACCGTTTCTGTAGGCGTGTTCCCGGGCCGCAATATTGATAGCCTCCAGGAATGTGTAATTCGAATGGTAACTTATTGATTATAGTGTTAACAATTCCTCCACCACCCTTTTTCTTTCCCCGTCTGCTTCTTCTCCCTTTATTATTATTATCATTATTATTATTCTTTATCGATGTGCAACGTTTCGCTGTCATAATATAAATGAGTCGAACACAGGTTGTGATTCTTTATATACCATCTAACCACCATACAATGCGGATTGTTCAACAGACAGAAATATTCAATGTGGATAATTTCGATGAAAAAGTGGGATTAGGAAATAACATCATACAACAACGTCGCCATGGGGTGTTATTCCCAAATACAATACGCGGGCTCATAATAGGTCCATCGAATTGTGGTAAAACGAATGTCATGATATCGTTACTCACCAATGAAAATGGTTTACGATTCGCCAATATCTACATTTACTCAAAATCATTATACCAACCCAAGTATGAATATCTAAGAAAAGTTTTGGAGCCAATAAAAGGGCTAGGATTCCACACCTTCGACAATAATGTGGATATAGTGGAACCGGCAGACGCCAAACCTGATAGTATTTTCATTTTCGACGATGTCATTTGCGAAAAACAAGATGTAATAAGGTCGTATTTCTCCATGGGTCGACATAAGAGCGTGGATTGTTTCTATTTGGCGCAGACATATTCTAGAGTGCCTAAACAGCTTATTCGAGACAATTCTAACTTCATTGTGATGTTCAAACAGGATGACATGAATCTACACCACATTTTTTCCGATCACGTATCCCCAGATGTGACATTCAAACAATTTCAAGATATGTGTGCACAAAGTTGGACTGATAAATATGGATTTCTTGTTATCGATAAGGATAGTGAAATCCATGAGGGGCGGCGCTATAGAAAAGGATTCGATAACTTCATATATCCATAATATTTCAGCAGCATTCCATTCATTCAATCTCCAGAAGCGACAATGAGCACATCTAATGATAAAAAGGTTGAAATGGCATCTGAAATTGACCTCAAACGAGAACTCGTTGAAGCAACTGATGCAGTGAGAAAAAAGTTCAAAAGTCTCAAGAGTGATCGTATAGGTAATCAAATAGTGCTGGAAAAAATGTATGAACCACTGATGAAACCATTGAACACAATTTCAAAAGCGGCAGCAACCTCTATGAGTAACCATATTCCAGCAACGACAATGAAAAGTATCACCAAACAACGTAGACCAACCATGATGAAACCTACACTCCATTCCACACCAATGTCGGGAAATGAATCAAATTCTATGGAAACACCTGAAAGCACAATAAAACCACATAGTTTTTTCGCTGAAATTCCATCACGTGAAGAAGAAGGGAGATCTAATTATGTGACCATGATGGATACACCACCACCATCATCATCATCATCATCTTCACTCATGCCATTCGATAAAACACCGACTGGCTCACTCATGCCATTCGATAAAACACCGACTGGCAGCAAAATCATTAGTGGATTAGATGAACAGTTGAAAGAGCATTTGAAAAATTTGAAATCCAAAGACCCCAATTATGATACCACATATGGCGTTCGCATTGATCCTACTACGGGAGACATGATGATGGGTAACATGAAAATTCGTTTTCCTCATGGACAAATTGAATTATGGCGTAGTAAGAAGAAGAGTGTGATGTTTCCAGCTACATATGAATTATACAATCTTATATTCATGAAACATGTACCAAGATCTGTCGATGATCGAGACATGCGATTATACGCTGATTTACTACAAACTACAAGGGCGCCATATAAGGATTACGATATACGCGAAGGCTTGAATGCTAGTACGAAATCAAAGAAATATCTACAAATAATCAAACCAATAATTAGCACACCGCCTAACATGAGGAGTCAGCAGCAGCGTAAAGTGAAAGGTGGTGGGGGAATAAAGCAATCAGAATCTATTAAAAAGATTGCTAGTAATCATCTGAAAGAGTACGTCTATTGGAATGAGGCTGCAGAATTAGTGGACCGCCTTCGACTATTATATGGGTCGAAAATGGCCGGTCATACTGGGCACGATAATGAAATAGTCTCAATCATTGAGGAGTTACGTGAAGAAGGTATTGTGTATTGATACCATATATATAACCACAATTTAAAACAGCTAGACCATTAGTATATCAATGCGAACCAAAGAGATCGCAAGTGTTCGGAGGTTGAGAAATAGCACAATAATGGAAATAAGTGTGACCAAAAGACAGATTGTTGATGAATTACATAAACCTGCGAGGCGCAACTTTGCGAGAAGGAGAACTATAATAAAAGGTTTTGCAGACTTGTGGCAAATTGATTTGGCTGAGATGCAAACGTATTACAAGGAGAATAGTGGTTACCGTTATATATTATTCGTCATCGATTGCTATTCTAAATACATCTGGACCGAACCGATAAGAAATAAAACCGGTTCGGAAGTTACACGGGCCATGGAGAGAGTATTGCAAAAGGCTGACTATTCACCGAAAAATGTGCAGAGTGACCTCGGAAAGGAATTCTATAACAGCAACTTCGCCGCATTGATGGTTAAATATAAAATCAATCATTATTCCACATATAGCACGATGAAGGCCGCAATCGTGGAGAGGGTGATAAGAACTCTAAAGAATTGGATTTATAAGGAATTTTCTGCAAGAGGTGAATACAAGTGGTGTGATAAATTACAGCACTTAACTAATATGTATAATAACAGGGTACATAGAACAATTGGTATGAAACCCGCCGACGTAACAGCTACTACAATACTACGCGCCTATAGCCACCCAAAAATCGTGCCAAAGGCAAAATTTCACGTTGGCGATGTGGTGCGTATAAGCAAGTATAAGGGTGTATTCGAGAAGGGCTATACCGCAAATTTTTCCACTGAACTCTTCAAAATATCCAAAGTGAATGCTACCAACCCCAGAACTTACAGACTTGAAGATGTGGATGGAAGGTTGATCAAAGGATCATTTTATGAATTGGAGTTATTGAAAACCGCCAATCTAGACGCATACTTGGTAGAGAAAGTCTTGAAGGAGAAAGGATGTAGAATATATGTTAAATGGCTTGGATTCTCTAACCAACACAACTCTTGGATTGACAAATCTGCAGTTATTTGAAGTGTGAAAATCGATAATTTCGAATAAATACCCATTAAGCAATGAATTCACCTTGTTTTTCTACCACTTCTCCACTCACTACCCCTCAATTGGAATGGTGATGGGCATGCAATGAAATCTAATTTATATATAAAATAAGATCGCTTCATAAATGCATCGAAATGAACTTTATTTCAATCAAAAGTATTTGAATAGGAAAATTATATACAATGTGAATAAAACTATATCTATTTTACTTAAAATCTATGGTATTTCTCCTCAAAGTTATTACAAGTCGTACACATGTCCATCAAATGGATTTGGTGGAGAGGAATCGAACACGCTGCACACGAGTACATCCTCTCTATTTCGCGGAAGGTCGCCCTTGTGTGCGATGAGGCGTGTAGATACTTGCCTCTGACGAGGGGCCGGAGGGAATAGAGGAAGAAGCATCTATAGCATAGGTGCCTCCAACCCTCTGTAGTATCCAACGTCACCATAGCAACGTTTACGCAGAACGTCATCTCCAGATGCCGGTCTCGAATTTCAGCCACGTCTACCATCTCGGAATGTAGCCGAATCCACAATTCGCCCACACCGCATTCTTCATCGAAACCCTCGTCACCGCGCCCCTGCTCCACACCGCCAGCACCCAATCCAATATTTGCATTTCCATGTTCCTGAAAAAGAATGGAAATTAAACTTTCATGAAGGACGTAAGAGGTGAACGATATTCTAATTGAAAATTATGTGAATGAGGGGATACTTACAAAGGCAGCAGCAGCAGCAGCATCACCAGCATCACCAACTAAGCGATTCTCATCTATGAGAGACAACTTCGCCAACATCTTCACAATTTCACTGACAGCAGCCATTTTACTCTCCTTTCAGATATTCAATTGAGTGTTTCTGAATAGTAGAATCAGAGTATTTTGTACAGCCAAAGACTGTGGTTTTTATGTGTGTGTGTGTGTGAAAGGGAAAGGGAAAAGGGTGGTGGATTTGCAATCGTGATTGTTACTGGTTGATGCTCCTTCCAATGAAGGGGAGTGGTTTCTACCCTGAATGATATGGTGGTGGTGGTGGTGGTGGTGGTGGCAACCAATCCTTCAAAACTATTTTTAACACCTTTCCCCCACCTGAGGTGTGTTAGGTGTAAAGGTTTGAGGAGGAGGAGAAAGGCGTTAACCACTGACCACCAATGTCCAAATCATTATGCGCGCCCCTCTTATAGTTCAAGAGGAGTGGGGGGTAGATTCGAGTATTGAAAAGCTGCGGATGTTTCTATTTCCAACATAGTGTTCCATAGTCCTCGAACAGTTCTACTGAAATAAATCATATAACATTATGGTATACCCAAAATCATGGGATTTGAAACCAGTGGTGGCAGTAGGACCATCGAGATTGGCTCAATATTTTGTAATTTGCCATAATTGCCAGATATTTTTCAATCCTAAAGCTATAAACCCGAGTACGGGAGTTTGCGAAAGATGTTCGGAACATAATCGGCCAACATCACCGGATCCCCCAAGAAGGAGCTACCAGCTTGATGGCGACAACAGACCGCGATGCAAGACTTGTTCGAAGCTGCTCAAAAATAACAACATGGGCATCTGCAGGGATGTGTGTAGAGCATGCAGCGTGGAGGTACGCCTGCGATTTCAACGCTGTATCAGATGCGACGCATATAGGAATGATTGTTGGAAAGGGGTATGCGTCGGATGCAATATGGGGTCGTACTTCTGTGAGAATGTCGGCTACTTCTATAGTAGCGTGGACCACCATTTCTCCACATGTTGGTGCGTGCGTCATGAGAGGCGGGCACTGGGGAATGTTGAAGCTCCGCCTGCTGCATTGGATCACATCATTTGGCAAAATAGCAGCAGCAGCGATGAGAATGCGGAATGATTTTTAATATATGTATATATATATATTGTTGATTATGGATATTTTCTCCATATTCCATGTGATTTATATATTATTGTGTTTATAATTATAAGTTTTTCGAAATAAAATAATAAAAATAAGAAGAATTTCATCGATTTTATTCATTATCGTCAGCCATATTGGATCACCCATCTTGAATTTTCAAATTTTGACGAAAGAATCATAATCTCCGACCCCGAAAACCCCCCAATACAAAATTTGAATGAATTCGGATAATAATTATAAAACTCGTCCGCCATATTGGATCCCCCCATTTCGAATTTTCAAACTTTGAAGGAAGAATCTTAATCTCCGACCCCAAAGACCCCCAGATACCAAATTTGAATGAATTCGGATAATATTCATATTCGTCCGCCATATTGGCCGCCATCTTGAATTTTCAAATTTTGACAGAAGAATCATAATCTCCGACCCCGAAAACCCCCAGATACCAATTTTGAATAAAAACGGGTCATTATTAACTGAATTATTGAAGAATCTAAAATTTTAACGAGGCGAAGATTTGTCACCTTTTTTTCGTCCTTAAAAAAAAAAAAAAAAAAAAAAAAAAAACGTAAGAATCCGGGATTTTTATGGTGGCAATGTATTAGTTGAATTTTTGCGAGAAAGGACCCCGCACTTTTAGTACGTAAAATGGTTCTCGGTGAAATTTTCTGAATTTTCAGTATGTTGTAGAATTCGATGAACTGATTGAACCTGCAGAATCGTAAAGTTCTTTGATGAACAGATTCTGAGATACAGGGCGTTGAAGTAACAAATCGGTATTTTTCATTTAATTATTTTCTCGAAATTCAAAGATGCCAAGTACAAATTTTTTCGCTCATATCATCAACGAACCTCCATATTACTCAACATAATTCAGATGGTTCAGATAATGTAATTGTTTACAGAGTGAAACATATAAACATTTCAGTGATGTCTGACAATTCGATGTAATAATGAAATATCGAAAAAATAATTTAGGCATGCAATATACTATTTCCATTCCATCATGAATCACAATTCATACATTTCATACAGGGTGATTTGAAAAATTGGTGACAGCTAAGACCGATTAATTCATGCACATCCTGTATATTCGAGTGAATTGTTAACCTCCCAAGATAGCTGATACCGTATGAACATGATTTCGTTGAGATATATAGGGTGATCATAAAGATTTTCGATGATGAAAATGACAAAAAATCGTGTTTTTGGAAATCACCCTGTTATTCATGATTGACTCGGTGAAATTCCCTAATTATTTTTTAATATATTCATCATTCGCTCCTCAAAGCTGTCTTGAAAATTCAGTTTCCTATCATGACGGGTGTCATAGTTATTAATTCAGGAACTTACCATTTGCATGAAGAGTTGAAGAGACTTGTTCACTTACATTCGCATAGTGGTCGATATTTTTCACAAATAGTGAAACGTGAGAATGTGGAGACGAAAATAAGTTTAGTATTCATATACAGTGTGAACATTAGAAATTCAATAACAATAGCAGATATATGAATTTAATAATATTAATATAATGTACAGATAGGCGAATTTCGTTGGTATACAAGCCCTGCCAAAATGAAAAACGAACAATACCTAGGAGATGATAGAAGGAAGAATGATTCGGTCTTTCACGCTCCCATTTTTAATAGGGAGAGTTGAATCCTGGAATCGACGGATTTTTTCACATTTGTTTACCACTCAGAATCAGGCGTTTCCATCATTTTCATATTTGCTTGCTATCAATAATTATTATAATATCATTAGATTCATATTCATATCACATTCCAATGATATAATTCAATACGTATGATGGTGTAATATAAATAATCCTATTATACTGGATGTTTCCGAAATAGCAGCGATAAATATGAAAAGGTGTTGTATGGGACATAATGACAAAAAATACTGAACTTGTCACGCGGCTACTGATTGATTTCAGATTGGGTGTTGTAACTTAGAATATTCCCTTTGTGGAATTTATTGTTCATCAATTTATGAAGACTTGAATAAACTCGTTCATTTACATTCGTCAAGTGGCCGAGATTTTTCACAAATAGTGAAACGTGAGAATGTGGAGATCAAGTGTAACATGAATGATCTATGAAGGCCCATTTTGGCAAAGCTTGTATACCAACGAAATTCGCCTAACTATCTGTACATTATATTAATATTATCAAATTCATATATCTGCTATTGTTATTGAATTTTTAATGTTCACCCTGTATATGAATACTGAACTTATTTTCGTCTCCACATTCTCACGTTTCACTATTTGTGAAAAATATCGGCCACTATGCGAATGTAAGTGAACAAGTCTCTTCAACTCTTCATGCAAATGGTAAGTTCCTGAATTAATAACTATGACACCCGTCATGATAGGAAACTGAACTTTCAAGACAGCGTTGAGGAGCGAATGATGAATATATTAAAAAATAATTAGGGACTTTCACCGAGTTAATCATGAATAACAGGGTGATTTCAAAAAACACGATTTTTTGTCATTTTCATCATCGAAAATCTTCATGATTACCCTATATATCTCAACGAAATCATGTTCATACGGTATCAGCTATCTTGGGAGGTTGACAATTCACTCGAATATACAGGATGTGTATGAATAAATCGGTCTTAGGTGTCACCAATTTTTCAAATCACCCTGTATGAAATGTATGAATTGTGATTCATGATGGAATGAGAATAGTATATTGCATGCCTAAATTATTTTTTCGATATTTCATTATTACATCGAATTTTCAGACATCACTGAAATGTTTATATGTTTCACTTTGTAAACAATTACATTATCTGAACCATCTGAATTATGTTGAGTAATATGGAGGTTCGTTGATGATATGAGCGAAAAAAATTGTACTTGGCATCTTTGAATTTCTAGAAAATAATTAAATGAAAAATACCGATTTGTAACTTCAACGCCCTGTATCTCAAAATCTGTTCATCAAAGAACTTCACGATTCTGCAGGTTCAATCAGTTCATCGAATTCTACAACATACTGAAAATTCAGAAAATTCCACCGAGAACCATTTTACGTACTAAAAGTGCGGGGTCCTTTTTTATCATGAAATTTTTACCCCCTCCCTTCCGCTAAAAATGTTTCGTAGTAAACTACCATATTGAAAGGAGTGACAAAAAATTTTACATGAAGAAAAATGATTGTCATGAAGAGAGAAATCGGGTGGAATTTTTCCGATTTTTTTTAACTATTTTTTAGAATTTTTTGCGACGTATGCCAAGTTTTTCGGAATTTTCAAATTTTGACAGAAGAATCATAATCTCCGACCCCGAAAACCCCCAGATACCAATTTTGAATAGAATCGAATCATTATCAACTGAATTATTGAAAATCTAAAATTTTACCCCGCCACGTGCAATTTTTTTCGTCCTTGAAAAAAAAAAAAAAAAAAAAAAAAACGTAAGAATCCGGGATTTTTATGGTGGCAATGTATTAGTTGAATTTTTGCGAGAAATTTTTTATCATGAAATTTTTACCCCCTCCCTTCCGCTAAAAATGTTTCGTAGTAAACTACCATATTGAAAGGAGTGACAAAAAATTTTACATAAAGAAAAATGATTGTCATGAAGAGAGAAATCGGGTGGAATTTTTCCGATTTTTTTTAACTATTTTTTAGAATTTTTTGCGGCGTATGCCTAGTTTTTCGGCTAAAGGAATGTTTTAAGAAATTAAATACCTGATATCTTTTAATACATTTATTGAAACTCTATATATATATATATATATATATATATATATATATATACACACAGAAATACTACATAACTATATACAAAAAACTACATGACTATATACAAAAAAATACTATATACAAAAAGATTATCTGAGATAATCCTCCACCAAGTCAAACAAATCGCGCTCGTCCAGCGCGTCCATTTCCATCGCCTCCATCATAATGGGGTCCAGGTAAGCGCCCCTCGCCAATGGACGGTCCTCCTCCTCCTCGGTGTCGCTCTCTTCTTCTCTTCCAATGCCACCTAGGATGAGTGTGGCATCGGAATCGGAGTCGTCTCCTCGGTCATCGTCATCGAAGTCGGAGGCCTCATCGCTGTCTTCGACTACGATGACATCATCCTCCCAATCGAACTCAAAGGAGACATCCTCCACTTCAACAACATCCGAGGAAGAGTCGCAAGGTCCCTCCGATGCTGGCTCCAATCGGTGGCTGAATGACAAGGCATTGCCTTGGCTGGTAGTGGTGGAGTCTGCTGCACAGATGGTTGTAGTATTCATTTTTTGATACTGAACTTCAACTGAATGATTCCAGAGAAGCGGTTGAATTTATCTGTGGCAGAAGGAGGAGGAGAGTTGTGGGCGTGGTGTTGAAATGAGTAGTAGGGTGAAATGGTGGTGGAAAAAGTGGTGGGGGTAAAAATATTGAAAACACCATAGTCCAGAATAGTGAATATATTCAGGGTAATCTCTTATATTTACAATAATAACAGTTAACATTTTATAAAAAAAATATATTTACATGGATAATATGATACAGAACACATTCATTCAGGTACAAAAAAATAATATAATATAAAACATAATATAAAACATATATACACGCACACACACACACACACACACACACACACACACACACAATTGACTTATGCATCTGCCAAATACCCCGTATTGAGCCGATCTAAATGCTCGAAACGAGTTCTACCCCTTTCACAATCCTGCTGAAACTTTTCTTCAGACTCTATCTGTCGATCTATTTCAGCAAGCCGCGAAAGTAGAGCTTCTCTTTGCTGTGAGAAAGATCGCAACCTACTCTTACTCACAGCAATCCGACTATCTACATTCGCATTCCATCGCTTCAAATCGGCATCATATTTCCTGACGTGGTCGATGAGCTCTTTTGGCGGCGATGGAATGCGTATGTGGATATCAACATCTTGATCGGCCACATCTGCAGCGGCAGCAACAATGTTGTCTCCCACGACATCTGATTCCTGTGAAGGAAGTGGTTCATCCACACTCTCGGGTAGATCGGCTGGACGCACCACCTCCACACTAATCAGATTGATGGTTGGACGTCGCTGTTGCTGCTGCTGCGTCCCGCTTGTTGAGGGAACGGCTTTCTTGTGAGCCGTGTACCACGGCGAAACCTTGCCACCTCGGTACGGGTTCGGTTTACTGCGGCTACCTAGCAACTTTCCAAGGATGGTTGTTGACGGTCCAACTTCCACCTTCTTCTTCATCTTCTTCCCCTTGAAAATCTGAGGTGACAATGTCGAAGAGGAGGAGGAGGAGGAGGAGGTACTCGATGACGACTGCGTCGATGGTGGTGCTGTTGGTTCCCTCTTACCGGGTTGCTGGGTTTGGAAATCATCACCGCTATCGTCGCTATCGTCATCCCGACCCCTCTTCCTGATGGAAACTCTCTCCGGTGTTGACGGCTTCGGTTGCTTAAGAGTTTTCTTGGAGCCTTTGGAATACCTAGCCGCAGGTCTCACGAATCCACTGTCGCTACCAAGACCCTCAACACCGGATGATGAGTCCTGAGCCGGCACCATCCCACCATCAACACCTGAAGGCGCATGGTTCTCCCAGGTTCCTGCTTCCTCCAGGTGATCTCTAACTGCCTGACTGAGCCACTCCCTCTGACTTGGCGTCTGCAACTCCGGGTCGAAGGGGATATCATTGATACCCCTTTCTCCGACATCGACGGGGGTGTCGATGGCAATGATGTCGTCATCATCGAGGTCTGGAAAAAGCAAGACAATGGGGGTGAAATACTTTGTTTCATTGCGATGATTGGAAAAATATACTGACCTAAGAGAGGAAGTGGTGGCGTGGAGCCTTCTCCAACCGTCGCGGCCTCTCCAACGAACGCGGTGTTCAGATCGGTTTCAACGTTGGACATATCTGAAACAATAACATTTTTATATATATACTGTAGATTCACATAACATGTGGAATAAAATAGCTGCCATTCGATCATAGTATATTACTTACTCAACTGATGTTCGAAGACGCTGTAGTGGAATTAAAACTGACGAATGGTGTCTGAAGGTGTTCTGGTAGAAGACAAAGTCTGCGAACAGAATGAGGAGTCAGTGTGTGCACCTCTTGTTTTAAACACTCACACCCCACCCACTTTCCACCCCACTCCCTCCCCACTAACTCACAGGCTCCACCCACCTAGCGGTTCCACCACTATCAAACCATCACCCCCAACCCCACTCATTTCACATCCCTTCGCAGGCTCCGCCCACTCAACACCACTTCCAAATCCCGCCGTCAACCCCACTTATCTCCACTGTCAAGTCTCAACCTTGACCCCACTCATATTCTATCCTCTCAAGGATTTCACTACGAACAAGTCTCACCCAATCCCGTTCACTACCAACATGAGCTGATGTAGAGAAAGGCAACAAAGGAAGAGAAAACAAATAATATATGAATTTAATATTTTTTATTGCAATTTGATATCATTAAATCATTTACAGAGTATGGGAATATATATTTTATTCCTCCCCCAAGCCCATTTCGGGGTTTTTCCTCCATCCCAGGTCGCCTCATTCAGTTGGTGAAGACTTTCCCATTCTTCAACGCCAATTCCACTTCTAATTTGAGCAATCGTTCGCTGAATTCAGTGGATTTCTTCTCAAACTTCAAACTCAATTCCTCCATCTGTTTCGACATGGAACTTATATCATCTACTGACTGATTCACTTTTGTTGACATCATAAGCACCTTTTGAGAAAACTGTCTGTAATCTCTGGTAACTATTTTCAATTTTTCGAGAGTTGTCATCATCTCAAACATTTGCTGATTGAGAAACTCTAATGGGACGCAATCCCCACCACTCAATGGATTACCAACATTCGTTAGTCGCTTACCCAATATGTCATAATTTCCACTTTCGTCGAGTTTGAACCCGATTCCAGGTCGCCCGGGCAGCGAACACATTGATTTGCTCTTCTTGCGACCAAATTTATCAATAGCGTTATACATCTTCCACCTACAGCAGTTCAACGTGCACTAACTTAATTAGAATTGATTATTTGATAGTTGACAAACCCCCCCCCCCCGCCCCCTATCCATCGAGTATTTGAATAGCGCTAATTCGAGGTATTCCATGGAGGGTAGAAAAAAAGTAGCAAGTATTACCATATAAATATATATTTAATTCGGTAAATATCAGCGTAAAATTACTTGGATGATGATTTCATAACAAGAATATATATATATATATATATATATACAAAAATGTGAATAAATTAATAAGGGTATATATACAAATATGTGAATAATTTAATATAGGCGTCCTCTGAACATTCAAAACTAATGCGAATATAGAGATGATCCAGCAAAATATGATATCCACTGACTACTGACTAATATTTTCAGGTATAGAGTCCGCTGTTAAAGTTTCGATTGTTCCATCTCTAACAAATTTATGAAGTCGTTCGTTTCTACTTCAGTAATAGCTTGCTGTAACCAAAGCAAATTATGTTCAGGACTTGATTTGTAGAATTCGATATCGCTATGGCCCCACGGTAAGGTTTTCGTGGTGTTTGGTATGATGTATCGTTTATCATCATGGTATGATAAAGCAACTTTGTTTTTCATTTCTGTGTATATGTCATGGTGGTCAGTGCGAAAACAATTCATTTTCCTTAAAATCAAACCCCCTTTTTCGACGATACTTTTATAATCATCCATCGAAAGTTGACTTCTGACGACCGACCTTGAAACACCCTTTGCTTTCTTCAATTCGCTACTCAAGGATTGAACATAATATGCCTTGGCTCCAGTGCCGTAAAAGCTAATAATAGGATCGTCCGGGAATTCATCCTTCATATTTCCAACAACCGATTCTGTTATTGGAATACCCATTTTATTATCTGCAGGATAATTGGACGTGTCGAAATATCGTATATTCTCTCGCATGAAGTTGTAAAAATTTTCTGTTTCAATTTTCAAGATTAAGGAGTCTGTGTCACTGTATAGAAGCCATGATTTACCGACGAAATGTTTCTTAATGCACTCATATAAAAAGTTGTATATGACAACTTTCGACACGTCTAATATAGTGAAACCTAGATATAGTGGTTTGTCATAATGCACTTTGACTCTCCCCATATGGATTGCTACGAAATTTTCGTGGAAAATCTTACATGTCTTATAATTGGGGAGAGCAATCAGAGCATTCGCACCCAACTTCTTTTTGATATTATCCCAGTGTGTGATGAGTTTGATGTCATTTCTCTTATCAACATTTTCCATTGTTTTGCCGTATACTGAGTTGACCATATTCTTATATAAATTCTTATCAGCCGCATTTCGACTCTTATTGCGCATCTCTGTATTGAGGTCTACATACCTTTTCAGCCACGGCGATTGATTGAATTTTAATACTCTATGTATTTTAACCAACACCAAACCATTATCCATTGCTTGTTTCAGGTTTCTATAGTGAACAATATATTTTGTTTTATGAAATAAATTCGGAATTAGTTTTGGTAATTTGGATGATGAATTAGGAGGTATCATTGATTCCACAAGAAATGGCAAATCTGAGTGAGCGTCATGTAATTCTTCGGGGTAGTATACGTCGACTTCAAGGACATACCCGCATGAATTATCATCTGCGATGTATCATGTCTATGTCGGTCAACAACTCCAATTCGATTTTCGTATACCTCAACATAGCATCCCACGATAAACCGGGTGCTGTATAATACTGGCATGGGTCGAGTTTATATGTTTGTAAGCAAACCTTTCGGAAATTCTCGAAAACATCGCATAGTAATAGAACATCCGATTTCAAGTAGACGTCTGAGTATTCCCCAAGCGATTTACATTTGAATAAAGCCCATACTGTCTCAGCTCTTCGATAATCCTCATCAGATATATGTTGATTCGAAAGATTGTCGTAGAAATCATCTTTGGTTGGCAATTCATTATAATTCAATTTAGCCATCGAAGTAATGAAACTATATGGGAAAACGCCTTTCTGTGTCATGACATCGAATTGTCTAGAATCTTGAAAATTTCGTGCAGTTTCTACGAGCTGTTCTGTATTTAAGTTTTGTGCCAGTGTTTGTAGGGGTTGCGAAAGAAATTTGTAACTATCTAAGAATCGCAGTTTCAGAAAAATATTATGAGTCTGACCATCTTTGCCCGAATATTCACCCACTAAAATATGTTTAGTGAATGAGATATACTTCTCCTTGGTTTGAGCTACACAATCCACTTTTTCTTCGCGATCGAAAAGTTCCTTGATGAAGAGGTGGCTATCGTAGCCACTCATGTTGTGGAAAAATATCGGAATGAAATTGGGAACCTTGTAATTCAGATTACATGCAGAATGTGCAGCTCCAAACCTTTTTTTTCCGGTCAAATGGCAGTGATCTCTTACTTTTATATCGCCGTATTCGAAAGTTTTATCGCAAATATTACATGCGGTGGCATTAGCAAAATCTGCCTCTTCAGCTGACGTCAATTTCTTCATTGGAACTATATGTTTCAGGTATGAGTTGTAAATATTTTTCGAGTCGCGAACTACGCTAGATACAAATTTCTTTGCTGCATCCTTTCCACGAAATGAAACAAATTTTGTTATAGAATCATCGTATGAGCATTTAATGATATATGCGAAAGAGTATGGCTCATGTATGAATGTTCTATTAGTAAACGATTTTTTCGGATCTGGCTCGCAAGATTGTATTGGCTTCAAGACTGATTCAAAATCGGCGTATATTACAAAAGGCACCTTCATCTGTTTCTCGAAATTTTCAAATTTAAGAATATTCTCGGGTATCTCATTACCAAATTTATCAACTTTCAATTCAGTTGTGGGCGTCGTGGTCAATGTGAGATTACAGTCGCTCAATCGATGGCGTAACAACTTAGTTTCATTTGAAAAATTCACCAAACACCCATCACACAAATATTTTTTATGTTCAGTGGAGCTCATTTGACTAGACACTAATCTAGATAGATTCTTTATCCAACAATAATGGCTATTTCCAGAATCGTCTGAGACAAGTAATAGATTAACATGCTTACTGAACCTTTTCTTAGCGTAATGGAGTGGGCCAACCACCTGATATTTCACCCTTTGATTCTCAAATATACTCTCTAAACCATAAACGTTGATGGAACAATCGTTCAGAATCTCGAATTTCGGAATATTTTTTACTTTAACAGGAAACTCTATACCCACCAGATTCAAAACCGTAGAGAAATGCGGGTACGAAGACATCTCACAAGGTTTGGTGTTTGTTGCGTACAGTGCAGACGTGACAGCCCAAGCAAAGCAGCATTCATCCTGATTGCGTACATTCACTACCGCCTTCTTGCTCTCGATGAAACCAGGGAGTTTTATGTAGGAACACCCGCGTAGTGGACTATATTTGTTCACATTGATTTCAAGGAACAGTATCTTCTCTAGAGCCCAACCTGTAACAATATCATTATTCAGCTACTATTTTCCATAATCAGATGGGTACTACTCATAGGGAAACAAATCTTGAAATGAATTGAACTTACCGGAATCGCGTTCCTCGAATTCTGTTGCTAGGTTGATAATTATATCCTTGAACGTATCGATGATAGACCCCAAATCCAATGATGGGTCGATTATATGGTTCGGCGTCATGAAGGACTTATTATCACGTATATTCTTGGCTTCAATAACGTATCTACCAAACATTTCCATATTGACTTTGATGGAATGATGAATCGAAAGCATATTCTCCAACAGCAAAGTTATTGTTGATCTATTCTCATTGAAAAATGTATTGTAATCCAATGTTTCACTCCTACATTCTAATCTGTAGCTGATGATGCGACATTTGAATGCGCTCTCAATCACGTATACACCGTTCATGTAATTGGAGCAAGCATTCGTCCGATGTTCCAATGTTCTTTTATGGGCCGCCATCTTATCGGCAGGAATAGTTTTGTCACAACATGCACATATTTCCAAATAAGTAGATGTTGATGGTGTAGCATCTAACGAGGCTTTTTCGAAAGAGATGGACCAGCACTCCCTATGCATGACACTCTTTGATGGCGTCGTAAGTTATCACTGCGTGAGAACGATTGGGCGCAAACATTACAGAACAACATTCTGGCTGATTAAGATATAAACGCGAGCACTACTCTTAATCGGCGATGCTCAGAAAACTGTGATACATGTGGTTTGATGAAGAATTTATATGTGAAGGAGCTGTGCCATAACGCTCCCTACTACTAACCCACCCCACTTTCACGATAAAGCCTTCAATAGGGGAGGGACAAGGTCGACAACGATTATGCGCATACAAGGTTGGGGGAGGGCATTTCACCAAGGTTATTCCTCTCAAGGTTACTCTTCTTCTCAAGGACACTACACCCCCAAGGTCGACTCAGTCTTCGAGGGCATCAAGCACTCTAATCGGCTACTCCCGAGGTCACCCCAAGATCACCCCAAGGTCGCCTTCAAGGCCACCTCTCAAGGCCACTCCTCTCGCCTTTCAGGGTCACTCCTTTCAAGGTCACTCCTTTCAAGGTCACCCCCAAGGTCACTCCCCTCAAGGTCACTACCAAGGTCACTCCGCCCAAGGTCACCTGCAAGGTCACTCCCGTCCAAGGTCACTCCCGCCCAAGGTCACCTCCAAGGCCACTCCGCCCAAGGTCGCACTCCTCTGGCCTTGGGCGGAGACCCAGAACCGGTGAAAACTATCTACTTATAATCTATAGGTGATCAACGTGCACGTTCATCATATCTCTCTTTTTGAGCTAAGTTTTGTTCATTTAATTTTTTATAAATATGCTTTTTTCACTTTTGGTGTTCATTTTCTATGTGTCAGTGGCAAACTGGAAGATTGGAAATGGAAGATTGTCAGCTACAAGTACTTGTGGATATTCGAATTGAGTAAACGTGTCTTGCATTGAATATATAACAGAGACAGAGACAATTATTTTCTGGAAGAAAAACAAACTTTCCAAAGAATTCAACTCAATATTTTGATGAAATTCAATGACTCTGATGTGTATGGATATCAGATATTCCAGGGCCATGAATAGGATAACCTAGGGATGTACCAGGCGGGATGTCCACTGGACAACCACTGCGGGACATCCCCTGGATGCCCCAATCATGTCCTTGTACCGCGGGACAAGAAAGGAACGTTCCTAGGACATTCCTGTATTGTAAGGAAGTATTTATACTTCTTAAGTCATCTATGACATGCTTCATCAATATGCAAAAAGGAGAAAAAGGGCAGAGAAAAACCAAGACATAAATTTTTTCGTTGAATTCAATAACCTAAAATGTATTTGCTTTGGGATAAAATCTGAAATCAAATTCAGTGTGTGAGGATGAGCAAGTTTATTTACCAACCAATAATATATTGAGAACGATTCAATGAACATTCATAAAAAACTCAACCCAAGACCGAGCTCAGCACTAAACAAAAACCTTCAATAATATTTTTATCAGTGTTGGTCAAAGTGTCCGCCATTACTTTTTTGGTTCTGTACCAGAATGCGCGAATTTACCCTAATTTGAGCAACATCGTATCTCTCAAGATAACCGAGATCACCATGCTTAAGCTCGAATTACGGGCACCCCGTATAAAACAAACATGGCGCCTATACCAAAAACAAAAATTGCATAGTATTTACAGGGTGTTTCGAAAAAACCTGACCCCCTCACTAGGGTAGGTAGAACACTGCAAAATAAGTTGGGTTCACTCAGTAAAAAAATTGCATAACGGCATCCGTTATCAAGATACAATAAGGTGTTGAAAAAATGATTTTTTTTACACATTTTTCAAGATGAGGTCGAAACTACTGGCAACATTGTGATGAAATTTTGTATGGATATTTCTCGGTATCTGACACATCGCATGCATTTGTTTTTATATCTGACTCTCATAGAGGGCGCTATAGTTACACGGTTGGTACCGAGTATAGTTTTGAACATAACTTTTTTGAGGTTAGATTTTTCAATCATAATTTGATGTGAACTTGAACATCATTCAATTTCACACCAAAAAGATACTCTTGTTAAAACTCGGTAATGTGTTCCGTTTTCGGAATATTTCGATTTGAGAATGATGAAGTGATAACTGTTGCTGGTATAAAAGCTATGTATTAGAGTGAGTATTATGAAAAATCATCACCTACTTATTGAATACCGAAAACAAAAATACATTTCTGATACTAAAGTCATTGATTCAACAATGAATCACCAGAATAACATCGAAACAGATTTGACTAAGAACATGGATTACACAGTTTTGTTGTAGGTATCTTGAGCAGAAAGTCTATGCTACAAAGGTAAATTCACGTCAAGAGTTGTAAGACATATAATTGAACATCACTTGAATTACCTAACAGCTGATCCTCAACTGTTTAGAAGAATAATACATTCTTAAGAAAATAATATAGAATCGTGTTTTCTCGTCGAAACGTAGGACATTTTGAACACTTACTCTAAGTGATTGAATATTTCATGTTTCTAGTCAAATATCTCTCAATTTTCTACTGATGATTCTTTGTTCCATCAATAACTTCAGCACAAGAATAATTTTACCGTTTTTAAATCTAAATAGAATGTTAATTGAACTCAATAAAATTCATTTTATACCAGCATCAGTTATTACTCCTTTATTTTTATATCGAAATATTCCGAAAACGGAACATAGTATCGAGTTTCACCAGAAGTACTTTTTTGATGTGGAATTAAATGATGTTCAAGTTCATATCATATTTTGGATTGAAAAATCCAACCTCAAAAAAGTTATGTTTTAAACTACTCGGTACGAACCGTGTAACTAGCGCCCTCTATGAGAATCAGATATAAAAACAAATTCATGCGATGAGTCAGACTTCAAGAAAC
This sequence comes from Phaedon cochleariae, assembly GCA_918026855.4. Classification (NCBI taxonomy): domain Eukaryota; kingdom Metazoa; phylum Arthropoda; class Insecta; order Coleoptera; family Chrysomelidae; genus Phaedon; species Phaedon cochleariae. The sequence continues at coordinate 23,560,771 of OU896717.1, read as the reverse complement.
ATCCATACAAAATTTCATCACAATGGTGCCAGTACTTTCGAAATAATCGTGAAAAATGTGTGAAAGAATCATTTTTTCAACACCTTGTATCATGAAAACGAATGCCTTTACGACATTTTTTCACTAAGCAAACCCAACTTATTTTGCAGTGTTCTACACCTACCCTAGCAAGGGGGTCAGGTTTTTTTAAACACCCTGTATATCTCTTCAAATATCTCTGCACAGACGCCCTTAATATTTCCAGGATCGTATAACAATCGGTATAGGGTATTTTAAAGCGCATGAAAAATATTCCAGTCCGAATTTTTTGATTTCGCCTGACATCAGAATTTTCCAAGTCAGAATTTCACATTCAATATTCCGAGTGATAACTCGGGTAGGGTAGGAAGAAAGTAGTTGGAGAAAATAGCGTTGAATATGAATTCACTATATATAAACCCTATTAATTGCTACCTATTGGCAATGGTGAGTATATTGTATAATGCTATATCCTAGGAACGTTCCCAGGATATTTGGATGAGATGTTCTATGAATATCCTCGTAAAACATATTTCATGAACATTCAGAAAGTTCATAGAATATGATGAGGATGTTCATCATATTCTATAAACTTCCTTCGGAATATTCTGATGAAGGTTATGACATATTTCTTATTTAGAATCGAATTTCCCATCGATTGAGAATATTGTATACCTATTGGGTGTTCCATATTCAAAGAAATTCTATCCTTTTCGAAGTAATTGGTAAACGCGATGTTTGTTATTATTATTCAGTTTTCGTCATCGTAATCAACGGAAAAAGTACTATTGGTTCGTTTATTAAACTCTCTTCGTATATCCAATAATAACCATCAAGTATTAGCATTAGTGCCGACTACTTAAGTTTGAAAACCCTGTATAGGTAGGTACCTAAATAACCCAACTTTTCGAAATAATTATCACGATATGAAAATTATTTTTCATTCCAGAAGCCCACAAAGATAACAGCATGAGTAATATTTATGATAAGAATAAATAAGGTGATACATTAAAATAGATTCAACAGATATATCGCCAATATTTTATGAGGTAATTTTAATTGTTGATAATATTCAAATGACAACTTCATTAATTTCCATCAAGGATTTTTGGAATAATATTTTTCTTCGGTTACTGATATGATCGAAATATATGGATCAGGAACGTTTCGTCAATGCTTTATGGAAATCAGAAGAATCATTATTGAGATAAACAAAAGTGTTGAATCATGCATTATGAGAAATATACACTTTCAACAAATGTATCTTACAATGTTAATTTTGTTACCGATAGTGAACAAAAAAATTGGAACACATTTTTTTGGAATTGAAGCACAGAACTCAAAGACCTTGAATTCTATTAATTGAAGTAGAGATCTCAGACTACGAAGCAATATCAACGATTTCTTGAGCCTGGAGACATAAACCTCTTTGTGAACTTAATGATGAATCGATTTTTTTAACTTATCAACTACGGCATACATTGCAGTGGATATAAACGAATTCAATATTCAATATATATAGCATCTTCAGGAGAAGATTGAAACTGTTTTATTGCCGATTGGATTTTGTTGGCCAAGGTTACGCTTAGCAGGCGGTCTTCGGACTGCTGACTGAGGAGAGCCAATTAAGCTTGAATTTATTGAACATTAAATCTCATCAATAACTGAAAATATAAAAATAATATTGACAATTTCCGAAAGAAGATGGAATGAATTGCTGTGCAAGCTTTTCTTGGTCACATTGTATATCAGTTTTATTCGTATACTGATCTAAATATAAGTTTAATCAATTTCACCTTTCCACCGGGCCCAGAAGGCACAGGCCTTATGTGCTTCATGGTAAAATAGGCCCTGACTACAGTAGACATACATTCGTTTTAGTAACATGGAATACCTTATAGTAAGAATGTTGAAAAAAATGCAACCAAATATTCTACACATCATTTATAACGTTTAATTAGCTGCATATAATTATGATAGCTTATTCGTGTCAATGCACAACCACTAATGAGAAGTTGCTTGTTTTCAAAAATATATACCAAGCAATAAAGAATCAATATTTGATGCAAGGTGACCCAGAACAAAGTACCATGAATTCTACAGGGTGAACTAGAGACCAAAATTGAAATCAACTTACCTCTATAGGAAAATGCACCGTTGAGCCGTGAGAGGGCGATCAAGAACAATTTTATTTCCAGATTTTCTTCATTATTTCGATGTCCTTGAAAGGTGCTACTGTAACATTTATAGGGCAATCCCCAATAGTGAATGTGCATGATTAGATGTCGAACCATTTCAATCAATATACAGAGAGTTAGTTATTTCGCATTATCTTTGATGAACATCAATGTACTGAGTACAGCACTGATCATATTTTGATATTTCAAAGACTGTCAAAATCAATTATCTCAATATTTTCTAACTGCCATTTTTTAATTATTCTCCTTGGTTTGCGAAATAACGAAATTTATTTTGGTGCTTCTCTCCATACGACTGGTTTATGATGTTTGGATTATCATGTTTGTTCGTTTCTACCTCATTTGTGTTGAATTATTGACCGCGATAATCATGTTTACCAATTCGCAAGCTCTTATGATCATATGATTTTGGAGCTCCCTCCATTTCCAAATTTCAGTTCAAAAAACTTTATCCGAGAAAAAATAAATAAATTTGAAGATGACCAACAACATTATCATACGTTATTTTTAATGTTTGATAAATTGACATTCATCATACAGGACGTGGAAAAAACCTCATCACGAATCTGCGATGGAGGTCTATAAAAATAACAAGTTTCCATCGTTCAAGTTTGAACCACTTGATTGGGTGGAAATATTGAAAAGGAACATTCTCAGATATATTTATAAACACAAGAATTATATATATATATAAAGAAATACATTGAGAATTCGCATTCTCCATGTGATGAAAATATCAATTCTTTCTCGGTTTATTCAACAGAAAACAACTACTTTCCTGGCTATTTGCCACGTCGAACATTGAATTATATCTGTTGAATATCCAAAAAGAGAGCATGAAAAATCAAAATCCTCTGAAATTCAGAATTAACATCATCTCTCAAATCGAATAGAATAATATGATGTATTATAATATAAAAATATAACTTACCGATATGTTCAGTATTGAAATGAAAATTAAAATGTATAGGAGAAGTATATTTGTATGAACTCTGATCTTGATGAGCTTGGAACTTCAAAAAAAAAATCATTCGTATCAGTGATATTGGAATTATATCTCTCACAAACAGGTTATATGAATTCATTTCGGATATCATATCCTCATCAGTAACCTGAAGTCCAGTTATTCTTTCAGCCATTCTTCATGATATGCACTTCTACAATATGGGGGTATCAAAGAGCTCGTTGAGAGTGACTCGAAAAATAATGCGACGTTCATTCTAAATCCAAGATGGCGTGATGGTTATTTTTAATGCTCTTCTACAATATATGGGTATCAAATGAAAGGGCTTGTTGAGAGTAACTCGAAAAATGATGTGACATCATTCTAAATCCAATATGACAGACCATCCAAGATGGGTATCAAATGAAGGTCTCCTTATTGAAGACTGTACGAAAATAACCGGCAAACCACCTAGCAACGATGATGCGTTGAATGAAATGAACAGACTGAAAAACCTTGCCAACGATAACTAAAAAATTGAAAATAAATTGAGAGTAAAAAAAATTATAAAAAGCTTTCATTTAAACGCTCTAAAAAGAATGAAATAAAATGTTCCTTTATAATTTTAACTATCAACTCATGACCTCATTACACACAAAATATGTTATCACAAAAGCTTGTCGCGATGATCAATATTTAATTGAATTGAAATTTTGAAAATTTAAACTCAGCAGATTCCACAAAACTAGTTTATTCACAGAAGTAAATCGCGCGATAAGCTTTTATGGTCATATAAATTGTGTATAATGGGGTTATAATTTGATAGTAAAAATTATAAAGGAACTTTTTTTATTTTATTCTTTTGTCAAAGCTTTATATTAAACATTTAAGCTGGCAAATTTGATGTGTTCGATATTATAATAATATACTCGGTGGATTGTTCACATTATAATAGGTATCTGATTTGGGGGCTATTTGTTAATCTCTTATATAAGATCTATACCCTAATAGCACGCACAACGTCCTAGGGACGTCCCTATTTGGTACAGTTCACGTCCGAATGTCCCAAACCAAAAATAAGTGTCCTTGGGACGTTCCATCCCGTACATCTCATGCAATGTCCGAGCAAGGACGTCCACGGAATGTCCCAGCTGGTACAGCATTTCAAATGTCCTAGAAATAGCATCCCTCAGACGTCCCACGTGGTACATATTGTAGAATGTCCATGCAAGGACGTCCTTGGCATGTCCCTGATGAGATATGATTTTAAACATACCTTTAGGGACATCCATCGGATGTCCCGAGTAGTACATATTCTGGCATGACTTCAGATCTTATATAATGTCCCTTCTAGACAACCATGAAATATCCCTGATGGTACATCCCTTCAAATATCTCTGCACAGACGCCATCAATATTTCCAGGATCGTATAACAATCGAAATGTCCCTTAGGGACATCCTTCGAATATCCCTTAGGGATAACCATCGAATTTCCCAATTGGTACATGAACTGTACTTTTTCAATGTCCTAAAAATAACGTCCAATGGACGTCCCAGTCGGTACTTTCGATATGTTGTCCCCGCGAGGACGTTTACTCACACCTCGCCGACGAATGATTGCTCGTAGGCTATAAGTACTCCTCGTCAATGTCCTTCACGTAAGTCCATTGGACATCCATGGGAAACTTTTTGGGGACCTTCTACGGACCATCAACTCAATTGGCTGTCCTAATCAGTTATGCAAGATCTGGACCTAGAGGGACCCAGAAAAATTCGAATTCAAGAATAATTCGTACGTCCCTGGGACATCCTATGGACATCCAATTGATATTCCTCAGCGTTGCTGATAGGTTGTCCCATGGATGTCCTTTGTAGTGCTTGATGAGGAATACTGTAGGGTTGAGGTATTCGATAGTTTTCCCAGGGACATCCCTCAAGGACGTCCCTAGTTGGTCCTCAAGTGGGACATTTTTGCTTCCCACAGACGTCCAATGGACGTCCACGGTACCAAATTCGAACGTCCTAAAGACGTCCTGAATGTCCCGACAAGACGTCCTAAGGATATCCATGAAACATAGGTGTGTTATTAGGGTAACCACTGTTCCCCTCCTTGGTTGAGAATAAGTTGTTTTGGGAAATTAGAAAATAATCTTAATGTTATCTATAACAGAAAATGTCTCGGCTTATACCACAAAAAATGAACCTTGTTTGGTGACAAAAAAATATATCTATCAAACATATATTTTCATCAATTAAATTCCAATTGATTCTAGATAATGAAAAAATACATAATTATTTTCCATGAATGTCAATATAATTTCATCTACTCACTGCATCGAAAATAAGCGTTAACTCCCTCATTTGAAGACACGAACCTGTCAATTTACTCCCACGGGAGGAAAAAATATCACCTCCCGTGGGAGGTAAGATAAATTGGTTTCAGCTTGCTTCCTTGGTAGAGATGATCTGTGCTACTCAAATAGTCCAAGTACCTAATCAGTGTCTCCATCACTACTATATATAAAACTTATAACAATTTTCCAAGGTTTGAATTCATTGCTCTCAAAAACTTCCTTATATTTCAAACTTTTACTCAATCAAAACCTTGAATAAAATGCAATTACAGTAATTACCACAATAGTGTCAAATTGTTTTTTGTTCAAATACCGTCAATCATCTGTCAATAATTATTGCCCATGACATATACTACACAACGCTACGCGTCGAGCAATAATAAACTAAACACGCGGGAGGAAATTGATACCTTTGCTCCCTTCATATATAAATAGCTATTACTTATACTCACTGCATTGAAAGTAAGCGTTTGCTTTCTCATTTGAGGACACAAACCTATTCATTCACTCCCACGGGAAAAAAAATTTCCTCTCGTGGGAGGTAAAATAGATTGGCTTCATCAGCTGGCGTCCTAGGTAGAGATATACGTATAAGATATGTACTACCCAAGTACCTTATCGGTGCCTCAAATATCAAATAACAATTTTCATTTTGAGCTCCAATGATCTCGAACACTTCCTCATATTTCAATCTCACTGAATTGAATCTCCAAAATGCAATCACACAATAAACAAATTCAATATGACAGAAGTGTCGAATTGATTTTTGTTCAGATTCGAATAGTGTCAATTTTCCATGACATACTACACTTTTATAACACATTGATTTGGATCGAGACTCGAGAGATAGACCGCTAGAACCAAAATTTTGAGAACGACGCTCTCAAATATATGCATTCGTGTATAAAATCATGGGAGGAAAGGTGCATTTACTCCTATATGTGTTTAATGCCCTGCGCTTGCATATACCTTTGTTTCCTTGATATGTTAATAGCTTTGAAAATCAAATCTCTGGTCTGGCGTTCTGGCCAGTACATGAATGATAGATCGGCAGATTGCTGGCAATGGCCAAGCTGCATTGGTCAAACGTCGGTCTATTGTTTGGCATATTGTAATCGTTTGCCTATAATTCCGCCGGCACTGGGCCAATAGTGTCATTTCGTATTATGTATATGGCATATTGAAATCGTTCAACTATAATCTAGCCGCAGCACCGTGCCAAGTAGAGTATGATTATAATTCAGCTCCAATGATTGAAAAATCTGATATTCAAAACGGCGGAATAGCAGTGATTGAGGCGTTCGACTAGTTATCAGAACATCTAAAGGTTGTTAGGTTCGGATACCCGGAAGAGTAGAGAATTTTCATTTATGAAACGAGTTACGAATTATAAATTTCGTAGCCTCGGTCGGAGGTGACTCCACACGATTCACTGTTGCGTTCCAATAGTGAACACAAAATGATCTCAGAGATGTCAGTACACTTCACATTCATGATTGAGATCACACCCGTGATTCGATTTGTGAATCAGATCGACATCTCCAGAACCTCTATTTTGGGCCTTTTTGGTCACTTTTCACTTCACATTTAGATACCGAATGGGACTCAAAGTTAGCTGAATGTGACTCCAGATTTTACGTTGAAATCAGACTCACATTGAGGTTACATCATAATCGAAATGTGAGGTTCATAAGACCATCGTGCATTCCTGAATGTGCCCAGTAAACACAAACATCCCTGGGATGTCACATTCATGCCTCGCTAGGTAACAATGCGAGTCACAACAAAACATCATTGGTATTACCAGGAGACTCTTTATTTGAGACCTGAAATGTTGGTGAATTTATGAGTCTCCCTAACAACCAAGAGACTCACTGAAACCTCACATCCTTGTCTATTTATGTAACGAACGGAATGAATCAATTTTGATGTTGAATGAGGAGTCGCATAATACGTACTGTGATTTTCATTAGGCATCATAATGTGAATCATAAAATGACCAAAAGGGTCCGAAATAGCAGTCATTGTGATTTCACTAGGCCTCTCATTTCGAGTCACAGATGTGATGTGTGGCATGAATGTGATGCCCTCTTACATCTCTGGGATCAATCTGTGTCAACTGGGTGGATGTCTCTAGTGAAATCACATATAAACTGCTCAACAAATGAAAACGTAACGATGCATAATTTCACACTTATTGGAAGCCTCGTAATTTCTGAATGACTCAACTGATTTTTATTTCGTTTTCACTTCCTAAATGAGAATTTCATAGGGTTTCGAGGGATCATAATTGTTCGACTGGAAACTACAGGGTGATGAATGATGGTATGCAAAATTGCCCCAATTTGAAATGTCCCGTTAGCGAAAAAAAAAAAAAGTTTCGAGACTTATGATAACCATACTCTGTTGGTAGAAAGGTTTTCTTGAAATCATTTCGTTATTTTTCGAAAGTTAACTATTGGTAAAGGGATACGATATTTTTTCCTGAACATTGTGATTTGTGGTGTTTCTTACAGTATGGTATCAAGAATATTGAAGTTTTCGTATAGAAATGTATCAGAAATATTCAAATGCTGCAACTTCAGATTTTTCATCGAATTGTCGTGGAGTTTTGGAGTTGAAAAGTACGTCAAATAATGAAGTTATGTATATATAGTGACTGCCATCCTCAGAAATTACACTCAAAACTCGACCTGGTGTGAGTTGAATGAATCTGATCATCTCCAAATTTTGTGAGAGTGTAGTTTTCCATGAAAACATGAAATGGTTTCGTGATTTTTCGAATCCCACGTTTCCTAAGGGCAGTATGTTTTTTTTTCAAATATTCCGTTAAACTTCCATAACTGTGAACGCTTTCACAAACTTCTACATCTCAATATGAAACGAGAAACGATGAAAGAATGTGAACAAGTATACAGGGTTGTTTTCACAGGTTAAGGAATTGGAGAGGAATTGTGTGAAAAATATCTCACTCCACTCTACTCACTACCAATTCCTACTTACAGATTGAATCGTAGCAAATTGAAATTCAATGTTTCTCATTGGGTAAGGAAAATTAACAATAATAATGAATATATCTTGTTTGTTCTATGAACATCATGAATGAAAACTTCCTATCAAGCAGTGGTTAATCGGTTTAGAAGTGAAAAGGCCATCTTTGATTTGAAAAACAAACAACATTTGTTATTTGAGAGGTTCCAATATAATCATAATTTCAACATCCGATTATTCAGATTATTTCATCGATAGACTTCTGAAAAGTAACCCAAATATGTTATAAATTCATCAATAACAATATGATGGAACTATCATTAATTCAATATTCAGCTGGTCCACCTCTTGCCCGCAATAAAGCTCTTCTTGGCATACTCTCGACCAAAGAAGTGACAAAATTCTACTCTTGCTTCCATATTTTCTTCCACATACCGTTCATTCCTCTTCCTCTCCATACTAAAATCCTTCCATCAGATCTATACAAATTGGACCTACATTCATCTATCCTTCCGTTCAAATGATCGTGTGCCCAAATCCTCCTGGCTGTACGATGATGCTCTTGAAGGAGAGGGCAGGCGGCTCGTCTCCTCGCTCTCAAATTCGCTTCATGCAACCTTCTTGTTACAGTTTGGTCCGATATTCTAACTCCTGTAGCTGCTCTCAGCGCATTATTCATTTGTCTCGCGGTGCTTTTCCTCTTTCGATGGACAGTTTTAATAAAATTGTCATGCCTCTCGGTTGTTTGCCTTCTGCGCCCTCCGGCGTGACGATAATTCACCTCTCCATTAACGAATGTCGACGAATCGCCCTGTACACGGAGGTTTTTGAGTTCCCGACAACATTTGCAATTTCTTGCATTGAAGAACCTCTTTCCCGGAGCCTCAGAATAATTCACAATTGTTCTCTGTTTATTCTTGCCATTTTAATATCATTCAATATTTCGCGAATGAGTGTAAGAGTTTTCTGTTTCAGGTAGGGACCAACAGTTATCTGTTTTTGCAAACCCATTATTTCTCATGATCAGCTAGTTTTTTATCGTATTATTTCTTCAAGAATCCAAAATGTTGATAGATTTTACTTCAGTGCCGAATAAATAATTTTTCCAAATACGGATTCGCAAGATGTCGTTATTATAATTGTGACATCATCGAAGATGTTTCCTCTTGCCACAAACCGAGGCCCCACGAATCTTTCCTCATTTTGTTGTTGTTTGTTTGGAAATTTTTTCATCCTGGATCACTCTCTCTCTATCCAGATATATAAGTTACTTTAACCAAAAAAGAATATCTATGAATCTGAAAAATCTAGGATAAATCAATGGACAACAATTACAAAACGATTGGAACCTGAATAAAAAATTCATTTGAAAAACTTTCATTCACTCTTTAGAAAACTCACTATTTAGGAATCAATGATTATTATATAAAAAATCTGTTTTGCTCTTGGAAAAGCAGAATGTGAATTGACCTTTCATGATTTCGGGATGATTTTTCAAAATCTGAGAATGAGATTTATTCAAATCAGGTTTAGTTGATAACATGATTTGCTTTCATCCAAGGATTTATTGTTGTAACTGAGGGGCATCCTATGAACCAAATAGACCAAGAGCTCGCGTGAAAGATGGTTAAAGTAAATATTCCAAAGGTATGATGGTTTTGATTGAAGTACCCCACAATAGTAAGTATAAGACCACCCGTCTGCCACCTTCAAGTGGGGGCATTAATTCAGGAGGGGGTGTTGAAAGGTCATTTTTTTTGTCAATAGATTAAAGTAGTTCTTCCAGACTGAAAATCTGGACAAACGTTCCCTTCGTGATTGTGAATAAAACTGTGCTTTCAGATTTTGAGCAGACGGGGGCGTTATCGTAGCAGACGCCGTCAAAAATATGTCAAAATGTCACAAATGACAAAAATGAATATTCCAACTTGCATTTCGCATCGAATGATAGACAATGGAAATATCTACAAGTTTTCTTGGGAGAAAAAATCAGCAGACAGCGGTCCAGAGCCGGCAGACGCCCATTTGTCATGTGAAGTGGTTCCCTTATTTTTTTTCTGGACGATATCTGAATGATGTTATTCCAGGCTGAAATTCGGTACATTTGTTATGTTTCTGGTTGTGAATATCACTATGATCTCAGATTTTGAGCAGACAAGTTGTTATCGAAGCAGACGCCGTCAAAAATATGTCAAATATGTCAAAAATAAGTCAAAATTGTCAAATAACAAGAATAAATATTCCAACTTGTTTTTTGCATCAAATGATAGAGAATCAAAGAATCTACAACTTGCCTCTGTAGAAAAAATCCTAAGACGGCGGCACAGAACCGGCAGACTCCCATTTGTCTTGTTAAATATCTCTAATATTTTTTCGGACGATACGTAAGCGACGTCATTCCAAGCTCAAACATGGAGCATATGGTATTTTTTTGTTCAAAACATTCACAATATTTTCAAATTTTGATGAAAGTAAAAATCTTCCGTCTCTTATATGCAGAAAGGTTTCCAAATTATTGAAAATTGAAAAATAAATAGGATACACATCCAGACAAACAGTGTTCAATTAACTAGAACTAGATGAATATTATAGATTCAATTAAAGATGAACATAACTTTCATCATAAAATGTAGAAAACTCAAGAAAAAAATAACAGAACAAACAGAACAGAACAAATGAAACTCATGGAAATATGTCATTAACTACTACTCATCATCGTCTTCCGATTCAACTTCACTTGAATCATCGGCAGCTACTAGTACTTCATTTAGGTTTTGCGGAAATTGTTCGCTCTCGAACCACCTTATTTTATATTCGCCGTCTTCTTTAACCCATCCATTTCCTTCCGGGTTGAAGAAGTTTGGTTTCTCACTAAAAGCGAATTTCCAAATAGCTGCAATTTGATTTGTACGTCGTATTTTGCAAATCAATGTCAATGTATCCTTGCAAGGAGGGATACGACTGGCCTCAAAATTCTTGATACCCCCGAAAGGAGATTGATTCGATTGTATACCAATCCAAGAAAATTTCGAACCGAGCCTTATTGACGCTGGATAATTTTTGTTTTCCATAACTTTCGCAAACGTATTCTTCTACATCTGGAAAAATAGAACATCATTCAATTATCGAATTACTATTGAATATCGATGCATACCTTCAATTGTTTCATGAGACAGCGTTTCACTCTTTCCCATTCTACTGAAAGCTTCTTGGATCTTTTTGCTGTTCTCTGCTGTTGTTTTACATACTCTGAAAATGGCCCAGCAAGTAGCTGATGAGTGTAATCAAAAATACATTTGTGTTACCTACGATTTAGCCATAGCTAAGAAACAAATACAGAGCGCTGAGCATCCAAGATTCAACAGTGTCTTTATATTATTAGGCGCTTTTCATATACAAATGGCCTTTTTCAAAGCTGTGGGAAAATATATAGGAGAATCAGGTGCACCTCACATACTATGTGAGGTAGACATCATACTAGCACCTGGATCGCTCAGAGGATTCATCACTGGGACGCACTTCAACCGTTGCAAGAGAATCCATGAAATATTAGCAGCTGCTTTACAAACATTACATATAGAAGAATACGTGAAAATTCAAACGTCTGAACATATGTCCGAGGTTACTCGCGATTTGAAGAAAATAAATGATTCAAAAACAGAAGAAATGTCAGAAGCAAAATATTTTGAATTTTCGCAAAACCTAAATGAAGTACTAGTAGCTGCCGATGATTCAAGTGAAGTTGAATCTGAAGACGATGATGAGTAGTAGTTAATGGCATATTTCCATGAGTTTTATTTGTTCTTGATGAAAGCTATGTTCATCTTTGATAAAATCTATAATATTCATCTAGTTCAAGTTAATTGAACACTGTTTGTCTGGATGTGTATCCTATTTATTTTTCAATTTTCAATAATTTGGAAACCTTTCTGCATAGAGGAGAAGGAAGATTTTTACTTTCATCAAAATTTGAAAATATTGTGAATGTTTTGTGAACAAAAAAATACCATATGCTCCATGTTTGAGCTTGGAATGACGTCGCTTACATATCGTCCGAAAAAATATTAGAGATATTTAACAAGACAAAATGGGAGTCTGCCGGTTCTGTGCCGCCGTCTTAGGATTTTTTCTACAGAGGCAAGTTGTAGATTCTTTGATTCTCTATCATTTGATGCAAAAAACAAGTTGGAATATTTATTCTTGTTATTTGACAATTTTGACTTATTTTTGACATATTTGACATATTTTTGACGGCGTCTGCTTCGATAACAACTTGTCTGCTCAAAATCTGAGATCATAGTGATATTCACAACCAGAAACATAACAAATGTACCGAATTTCAGCCTGGAATAACATCATTCAGATATCGTCCAGAAAAAAAATAAGGGAACCACTTCACATGACAAATGGGCGTCTGCCGGCTCTGGACCGCTGTCTGCTGATTTTTTCTCCCAAGAAAACTTGTAGATATTTCCATTGTCTATCATTCGATGCGAAATGCAAGTTGGAATATTCATTTTTGTCATTTGTGACATTTTTGACATATTTTTGACGGCGTCTGCTACGATAACGCCCCCGTCTGCTCAAAATCTGAAAGCACAGTTTTATTCACAATCACGAAGGGAACGTTTGTCCAGATTTTCAGTCTGGAAGAACTACTTTAATCTATTGACAAAAAAAATGACCTTTCAACACCCCCTCCTGAATTAATGCCCCCACTTGAAGGTGGCAGACGGGTGGTCTTATACTTACTATTGTTGGGTACTTCAATCAGAACCATCATACCTTTGGAATATTTACTTTAACCATCTTTCACGCGAGCTCTTGGTCTAAAAGTACCAAAGTTGATTCACATTCTGAAGAACCGATGGAGTGAAAAATGTCAACAAATTTTTTGTTCTGCCCCATACCCATGGACATGCTTTTTATCAATTCTCTGTTTATCGTGGAAATTTGGGAATGATCTTGCGATTCTTGAAATGCAATGAGAGATTTGAAAAAAATTATAGTGGCATCAGGAAACGTGGAACTCGAAAATTTTTGAAACCATTTCCAGTTCACCTGGTAAACTGTTGGTACTCTCACAAAATTTGGAAATAATCAGACTCATCCAAATCACCCAGGTCGAGTTTTAAGAAGAATTTCTGAGGATGGCAGTCACTACATACATGATTTTTTTATTTGACGTACTTCTCAACTCCAAAACTTCAAGACAAATCGATGGAAAATCTGATGTTGCAGCATTCGAATATTCCTGATGCATTTCGATACGTGAACCTCTATATTTCTGATACCATACGGAAAGGAACACCACAAATCACAATGTTCAGGAAAAAGTATCGTATTCCTTCACCAATAGTTACTTTTCGAAAAATAACGAAATGATTTCAAGAAAACCTTTCTACCAACCGAGTATGGTCATCATAAGTCATGAAAATTTTTTTCCGCTAACGGAAGACATTTGAAATTGGGGCTATTTTGCACACCATCATTCATCACCCTGTAGTCTTCCAGTTACAAATTTTCCAGTCGACCAATTAATAATCCATCGAAATCCTATGAAATCATCATTTAGGAACTGAAAACGAAATTGTAATCAGTTGAGTCATTTAGAATAAATTACGAGGCTTTTAATAAGAGTGGAATTATGCATCGTTACGTTTCATTTGTTGAGCAGTTTAGTTTAGAAAAATGAAGAATCCAACCAAAATATTTTCGTGAAACTCTCGGTATTTCTGGAAGTGACGTCATCTTTGTTATTTCCGATGGAACACCGTGAATTTTTCAACAGTTTTGTATTCCTCACATGATTTTGATTCAAATTTATGTATCATACCCTCTACCTAAAATGGGGCGTTTTTGAGTTATTCGAGTTTTTATGGAAGAAGTGTCAAATTAGTGGAGCCTATCGAAAATAAACGCCATTTCCATGCGAATCACAATTTCAAGTGATATGCAGTGATCGAATCGTAAATATTGAAGGTTGAACGGATCACTCACAATAATCATAATAATTTACAGGGTGCGCAGAAAAGTATTGGTCCAAAAAGTGAATGTGAAACATTGAATTGACAATTTCAATAGGGAAGGTAATTCGAACTAGTGCTTATTTTTATTATGAAATTGAATTATGCTATGAGAAAATGGGGTTTCCATTTCAAAAAATTTTCAATGTTTCAGATTCACTTTTTGGACCCACTTTTCTGCGCAGAATGTTTAGAGAACAATAAATATTGAAAAATGTTCGAGTCACTTTTCATATCTACATGTAGTCGTGTTAGATTGAAATTATTGATTGGGAGATGAAATCACACTACATACCTACTCTTCTATACCGGGTGACAAGGAAGACAAAGAATAGCTGCGGCGCATTTTTCCGTTCCATTCATAATAATTATGTTGCTATAATTTTGTTCGGTCCCACCACTTATGGTCCAAGCGTGAATAGCACCAACTCTTTTATGCAATCAGAATATGTACGTTCACTTATACCTTGATCTCGAAATGATATATTCCAAGATATCATTGTAAGTATCATCATATTATGGTCTTGAAATGGCGACGTAGTGTCGTCTACCCTGTCTTCATTGTCAACCAGTATAGAGATATTATTGTATCAAGTTATAAACGTTGTAGTTAATTATATACCCTGTGACTCAGATGAGAAACACACAGTATCTTTAGTAACAATCATTTAACGATTAGAATGAGATGCTTCAGTATGAGCAGTAACGCCAAACACGAACTGCATACTAACACCGTTGATTGAGGTATACCTCAATCAACGCTAACACCGAATGAAAATGAACTGAAACAACGAAATGGACAGGACGATGAGACGAAAGCATGCCGTCGCTGAAGAATTTACAGACACGTGTACATCAGTCAGACCGACACCGACCGAGTGTGTACGAATATAAACATTAGTCACTCATTCATGAGTATGTGAGTACACTGATATTTCCAAGAATTGTTTGATATTATCGTAAATGAATTTCCTCTTCTGATATTTTCGTTTTTTCATTCTGCACAATGTGAATCAGTTTGCCAATTCAGATACATCAAGTTATGATTCTCGACTACTGAAATTTCAGATTCTGGAATTATAGTCTTTATGAAGTTAAGTTAATATCATATCCATATTAGTCTCAGATCCAACAGAATGTGATAACATTTGCGAACTATATCTGTCACACAAGGAATTCCTTGTGAGTATCAGGGATCCAATATTTTGATTCGCTTTTGTGACATCAACTGCCATGAATGCGACATCTCATAGATGTTTGTGTCAACTGGGGATTAACAGAGATGCTCATCAGATGGCGTATCTAGTTAGTAAAAAAGCCTACACTGAACACTAATGAGCTGAAGGACCTTTCGTAAGGTCGATGGCTAGTTGGTATGTACAGTGTCCTGTTTTCGATGCTTTTGCGCGATATCTCAGTTCGATTTCCTACTTTTTTATCGTCTGTTATATATACTAAATTTGTGTTTGTATATACGCTTCTGTACAACGTGGAGCATAATTCATCAAATTGTGTTACATCGCTATCAAACTACTATTTTAGTCCGCTTACATCTCGCTGACGTTCGCTTCATAATTTTGAATACAAATATATGAGTAGCTAACGATATGGTAATGAAAATGCGTAATGATGGAAGCGCTAGGATTCAACAGGACTGCCCGAAAGAACCATCGACCAAGTCACCACAATGCATGTTACAATTGAATTTCATCAAAGGTTTGTGGTGTATAATTATGTAGCTATAATACCGTACACCCAATCAGCACCAGACGTCTCGAAGACGTACATTTCATGTCCGAATTATCTCTTTACGTCCAAACGCATATAAAAGACGTCTCAAAGTCGTAAATCCAAGTACGTCAATTCGACGTACAGAAATGTATAATTCTGTGAGTTATTCTGAAGAAAAAAAGCCATCTCAACACGTTTTTCAATTTTTAATTTTTTTCATTCGTCATTCTGAACCCTTCGTGTTAGATTCTCAATCTTGACAACAAAAATCATAATCTTCGACCTCAATAAGCTTCATAATATGTAGTCACCAATTTTGAATCAAATCGGACCATCATCACAAAACTCGCGTCTGCCATTTTTAAGCCGCCATCTTGAATTTTCTGTTTTCGACAAAAGAAGTCATGATCTCTGATCCCGAAAACCCCAAGATGCCAATTTTGAATCGAATCAGACCATAATCCGAAAACTATAGTCTGCCATATTGGAGTCTCCATCTCAAATTTCTAAATTTGATTGATTTTTTATCATAATTTCCAACCCCATAAAAACCACTATAGATACCAATTTTGATTCGAATTTTTTTTATCGTTAGGTACGCACGGAAGGGATTCCCTAATCAATGAATTTTAAAGCTGTCCCGTTCTATAGAGGATCGAGTTTTGATATAGTGCTGTTCGACATATTTCGAGGTTGCCAACGAAAAGATGTGCTGACAACGCTTGTCGAGTTTGTCTGGCTGGTATTGCTAGTCATGGAATGCATAGCAGATATTCCTGAAGAACATGTCCCGTGGAAGTTTCTATAAAAGAGTGAAAGATCGCCCACCTTTCGACGGTTAGTGAGTGTGGCATCACCCATCTGGTGAATGGCTCTCCTCTGGATGGAATTTAAGAACATTGAAGTATGTTTGGTTGCTGAACACCATATGTGAGAACAGTATTATAGGACAGGTCGTATCTGTGCTTTGTTAATCATGATAAGCTGTTTAGGTGTACATTAGCTTTTCGCACGGGATAAAAATCCGAGTTTTTGTGAAGAAGCTTCCGCTATGGATCTGACGACATATGATTATCCAATGAAAGAGTATTGCTGATGGAGACACCGAGCATAGATATAGTTGACTTTCTATGGGAGTTCCAATATTTCAATATAAGTACTCCTTGCTCTCACATATATGTTTCCTTACCTATGAGAGTTTCGATATTTCAATATATGAGAATTTTTTGCGTATATGGGTACCTTTTTCATGCACGTTTCCTTAACTATGCCCCGACAGCACAGAATATTCTATGAATATTCTGACAACGTTCAAATATACTGATTTTAGAATATTCTAATAGAATGTTCTCAGAATGATCATAGAATATTCTCATTCTGCAACGAATATTCTATAAACATTCAATTCGAGATATTCTTAGAATATTCTTTTTGAACCTATTATTATCTAGCCTCAATGCTGATTATTCCACTATTTCATCGTTGTTATCTCTTTATTCATTTTATCCATCAATAAAGTCCGTGGAGAAGTGGTGAGGTTTCAGGTCAGTTAGTGCTGGCAACAAAGTGATATAGTAGGTGGTGACTTCAATGCGAGACATGTTGATTGGGGGAACCAGATTCATAACAAACAGAACGGGAGCAGGATGAAGGCATATGTGCAAGCCGCCAATGTCAACCTGGACTACCCTAACACTTCCACACATTACTCCGTCAATGGAATGACACCGACAGTCCTGGACATAGTGCTGTCCAAGAACGTGGTGGATATCTCTGACCTAGAGGCAATGGAATGACACCGACAGTCCTGGACATAGTGCTGTCCAAGAACGTGGTGGATATCTCTGACCTAGAGGCAATGGAATGACACCGACAGTCCTGGACATAGTGCTGTCCAAGAACGTGGTGGATATCTCTGACCTAGAGGCAGTGCAGTGGACGATCTGAGCTCTGACTATTGGCCAGTTCTGTTTGAATTCGGACAGAAACCTCCTGAAAATTTTTGATCATAAAAACATAAACTGGCGGATGTTCAGAGCGCAGCTGGACCAAAGAACAGTAATAAAAAACAATATAAAAAAGGGCAGATAAATCAAGAGATGGGAACAATCATGAATGACATCACCTGGGCCAGAGATTCCATCGCGAGACAGGCCAGCATAGACTCCAACAAGGACGAACTCCCGAAGAAAGTCCTAGAGCTCCTCACAGAAAAGAGAATCTTGAGGCGCCGCTAGCAACAGCTTAAAACGCCGGAAGCCAGAGGCGCCTTTAGGAGGATCTGTAACCAGATCGAACATGAAATCTGAGAGGTCAGGAACTTCTCCTGGAGAGCCAAGTTGGAGAGTCTGGACCCTCGCGACAATATTCTATGGGAAATGACGAAAAGATTAAAGAAACGGTTCACTCCCATCCCAACCCTGGAGTACGGTCGCGAGGAAGCGGTTTCAGATACGGAGGAGACGGTTATGCTTGGGAGACACTTTCAAAAAATATCAAAAATCAACACAGAGCCAATAGGTGCGGTCCAGGAGGACATGGCGGCAACTGCCGCACGCATAAGATCACAGCCCACCATCCTGCTCTCGAGACAAGCCCTGGGCAAAACAATTACATCCTCCAAAGAGATAATATGGGGATCATCAAAAACCTCAATATCAATAAAGCACCAGGGCTTGATGGTCTGGACATGGTTCTCCTAAAAAACATGTCACGCAAGGCAGTAGTGCAATTACACTACGTCATCAACGCTGTCATAAGATGTCAGCACTACCCAGAATGCCTGGAAACTGGGCTTGTTGCATCCCGAAACAGGACAAAAACTCAATATAGCAACGACGATGGAAACACCGTTCTGGTCATGATGGACGTAGAAATGGCCTTTGACACCGTCTGGCACGAAGGTTTAATGGCCAAGTTGTACAAGGCCAGAGTGCCAATTTTTATCATTAAAATTATCGATGCATATAATACTAACAGGAAAATCCGGGTCAAGGTCAACGAAAGTATATCGGGAGATTTTTCACTCGGGGCAGGTGTTCCACAGGGGTCGTGCCTTTCACATCTACTATATACCCTGTACACACACGATTTCCCTACATTCGAGCGGACGAGTACGGCAATGTACGCCGACGACACGGCGATTCATGCTCACTCGTTCGTCTCGGATATTGCCAGACAGCAAATCCAAATTCATCTGGATAGGAGAATCGTGCCGTACTTTGACGAGTGAAAGATCTGTGTAAACAGTGAGAAAACTTCTACAAAAAAAGGAGCGACTCCAAAATACACAGACCCTTGACCGTCAAAAGGGTTGAGGTGACAGACACGAGCCCTGTGAAATGCCTGGGGGTTAAACTGGACACTCGTATGACTCTCAGGCCTAACACCAATTATCTGATTCAGAAAACACAAGCGGCAATTGAAAAGATGTACCCCTTGTTATCCAGGACCTCTGCACTCTCGTTGGAGAACAAGGTCCTGGTGAACAAGCAGGTCATAAGGCCTGTGATAACATATGCGTGTCCTGTGTACTGCAGCATCCCACATACTCATATAAATAGGCTACAGGTGCTGCAGAACAAAGAACTTCAGATTATTACCAATGGTGATAGATACTCTCAGATGGCAGATCTCCCCGAGAGATGTGGTAATTTGCCTAGAATCAACGAATTCATTTTAAAAATATCAAATAAATTCTACAAATACCACATCTCTGAAAGTGACCTCACCCGGAACATCACCACACTACGCCAACATCATAACATACGCAAAAAACACGGGCTGATATATGCATTAACCGATGTGCTTAGAGAACCTGATAATCTATAGTTGGGAATCCCCCCCGATTCTCGGACGCATCCGAGACACCGGGGGGGATCTTGACAGGACTATCTCTCAAGAAGGAAAATAAAAAAGTGACGTGGACGTGAGAAATCACGGCCAGTCACTGAACTCGGGCAGATGTGCTGCACAGAGATATGCAGTACAGCTGTCCAGGAGGTTTTTTTTGTTTCTACCATTTTTTTTCCTCCATAAACGTGGGAATCGCCCCCCCATCGATCACGACTGAACAGCTCCTTCACCCTCTTGGGTACCCTCAGCGAGATTACCTATATAAAGGGCCTAGCCCTAGGAGATAGGTATCTGTGACGAACACCCCGCATATCCACTCACATTCCCTGGCCAACACCAGCCACCTCTGCGCCAAGCTGAGGGATACCCAGGCACACCTCAAACACACATCAAACATAAATTTGAATGACCTCCCTGCCAAAAATACCTTATGAAGTCTCATGAAGAAATATAGATAAAATATGAGTATTAATAAGGATATATAACCGAGTTCTGTAGCGTATGAGTACATTATCTCTGGCACATGAACTTCCTAAAAGGTTTAATGATATTTCATGAGTATATGTGATTTATAAGCGTATACAAATATGGAATATGAGAGTTTTTATCAGGCACAAGTGGTTTGAGGAGCCTATGACCACCAATAAGATATTCCACTTCCAATTGGAAAAGTATTCTATGCACATTCATGCGCCTTAGTATATATGAGAAATGTGTAGGAATTTACAAATTCTATTGGGTATCGTCAGGAAAAAAATATATCAGGATTTTAGAGTTTCACTAAGGAATTCATTATCTAATTTAATGCGATTTCTATTAGCATTCATGTGACTCAGAATAACTGAGAATTTACGAGTTTCAATTAGACAATGAATGCCTAATCTGAAATGTGTTCAATGAGTGTTTATAAGACAACTAGTTTCTAGGTTTATGAGCTCAAATATGAAAACACGGTTCTAAAATTATAGGTTTCTTATCAGCTTGAATCCGGTAAATAATTATTGAGTAATCATAAGTTTTTAAAAGACAATATAGATATAATCTTTAACGTATTTCATGTGTTTTTGTGAGGGTGAAAAGTGTTCGATAAATTATGATATTCAATAGGGAACTGCTGCCATGATTCTATCGGTTGCTGATGAGCTTGTATGTGTTATATGTGGTTTCAAGTATTCGAGATTTCTTATAAGCAATTACTGATCTATAATGAAACGTATCTTATTAGTCAAGCTGAGGTAAGATGTGTTCCAGAATTCATGAGTGTTGATGAGGATTTACCGTTATAACTGTATTCGTATGTTATGATGTTTCATGCGTTATTTCTGTCTAAGAATTCTGGACAATACATGCCTAATCTGAATGGTATCTAATAAGTTTGTATGAGATGTGTTAGTTCTGAGGATTTCTGGGGTTTGAAAAGACATTACTGATTTGAAACGGAATGTATCCTATGGGTCATGCTGAGGCTTGATGTGTATCAAAACTGATGGGTGTTGATAAGGGTATACCATTATGACTCCATGTATGCTGTATAAGGATTCAAGATTTTAGATTAGACAATACATGTCTGATTCGAAATGTATCTGATTATTTTTTATGAGATATGTATCTCATGAGGAAATGTTTGTTTAAGGATTCATGAGAGTTGATAGGGATTCACCGTTATGACTGTATCCATACGTTGAAATGAATGATGCGTTATTGGGACTCACGAGTTTTGATAAGACAATACATGTCTAATCTGTATGGTAACTAATTAGTTTGTATGAGATGTGTATGTTCTGAAGATTTTTGTAGTTTGAAAAGACAATACTGATTTGAAATGAAACGAATCCTATGGGTCAAGCTGGGGCTGTATGTGTTCCAGAATTCATGAGTGTTGATAAGGATATACAGTTATGACTTCAATGGTATGTTGACAGGTTTCATGCAGAATTTTTGTATAAGGATTCACAAGTTTAGACATGCCTAATCTAAATGGTATCTGATGAGTTTGAATGAGATGTGTATGTTTTCGAGGTTTGTGAAGACAATGCTGAAGCTAAGGATATAATGTGTTATAGACTTCTTGAGGGTTGATGAGGATATATAGTTATGACTTCTAGTATATCGAGAGGCTTTTTCGCAGAGTTTTTTCATGATGATTCACGAGTTTGGATCAGACAGTTCATGTACAATATAAAATGTTTCCTATAAGTTTGTGTGAGTTTTCAATAGTACAATATTTTCAAGTTCAAAATATATATTATTAGATCTTATGAGGATTAATGACAATGATTGACAGTTGTTATATGATGATAATAATAAAACAAGAGGTTTTATGCGGAATCTGTTTACTAGTTTCAATCAGACAATGCATGCTCAATCCAAAATGTATCAAATGAGTTTGTATGAGAAAATCAGTTCAAAGATTTGTAATTTCTAATGAGAACACGCACGGTTCTAATATTATAAGGTAACCAGCAGTTTTTATGAGAAATATAATTTTTGATAGCTCATAACTTCTATTCTGCAAGACACCATTGCGTAGGTACAATTTTTGTGTTCATATAATATATCAGAGTCAGTGCTTGAACGCACGTCATTGTTGAAGGTGAACATTATACAGGGCTCGGCTATGGACTCCTGGGATGAAAACAAGTTGATTGAGGCCAACTTACCTATATCCAAAATCGTCTCGTTAAATTGGTACAAGGCGTTAAAGTTTTTTCGGAAAAAATAATTTTGCTCATAAAAAGAGTAGACTGAGATTGATTTCCATAATTTTTGGCATGGCATGTTCTGTGACTGTGAGTCACGTTTTGAGATGTTTTTGATCATCATCAGTGACCTGCAAGTATTTCGACAAATATGTTGCCGTTCAAATTTGGTGACAACTTTTCAGTGGTCGGACTGGAAACTTCCAGTTTCTTTTCCAGAAAGATATTCCCTTCAGAAATATTTTTTGTATCTTGTTATTTTTTCAGGATTATTTGCGAATGAATAATTTCTGATCTGAGGCATCTCATGCATTTTTAAGAAAAATAATCTGGTTGGGACATGGCTTGACTGTAGACTCCTGGGATAAAAATAGGTTGATTTTAGCCAACTTACCTATATCCAAAATCGTTTCGTTTGAGTTGGTACAAGGCGTTAAAGTGCTCACCTTGGGTCCTGTATATATATCGCTAAATTTGAGACGTGAAAGTTCTTGTAATGCCAAAGAGGACCAGCAACTTATCAGTTTATTTACAATAATAAATCATATTGTAGCCATGATCAATAAACAGTCCAACTAATTAGATTAATTTTCAAAAATGCACAGGATGCATCATATCAGAAATTATTTATTCGCAAATGAACCTCGAGACATATCAAAGATAAACACGATTCAAACAATATTTCTGAAGAAAATATTTTTCTGGAAAAATACTGGAAGTTTCCAGTCCGACCTCTGGAAAGTCATCACAAAATTTGTACGGCAACATGGTTGTTTGAAACACTTGCAGGTCACTGATGATGATCAAGAACATCTCAAAACGTGACTTACAGTTGAGGAACATGCCATGCCAAAAATTATGGAAATTGATCCCAGCCTTCTCTTTTAATGAGCAAAATTATTTTTTTCCAAAAAAAATTCAACGCCTTGTACCAACTCAACGAGACGATTTTGGATATAGGTAAGTTGGCCTAAATCAACTTGTTTCTATCCCAGGAGTCCACAGCCGAGCCATGTCCGAACCTTTTACAGATACCCTGTATATTTTATTTGAAAATATAACTATATTGATTGTCACTTTCTCGGAAAAAACTTATTGATTTCCTTTTTTTTTTTTTCTATATATTCAACACCCCCTGATTTCGTTACAAATAAGTTTCAGACCATCTTTTATCATCTTTTTTTTTTTAATCACACGACCCTTTATATTGCCATATTTCCCGATTTATTGCAAAAACGTCAGCTCATCAAAACTGAATTGTTTTTATATTGGTACTGGTATTTCAACTTGAATACGCACACAATTCGAAGAGACGAAGAAGCCTGAGGGTTTTTGCCAAATGAATCCTCATTCGATCACATAAAAATCATTCAATATACTTTATATCCTCATACATTCTCATAATTCCTATCAGCATTGCATCAAGAAACTATTATATATTTTCATGCCTACTAGAAACTGATAGATCCACATAAAAACCCGAACAACAACGCCAAATTCATAACATAGGTAACTCATAAATCCACATAGATTCACATTTGAAAATTCACTTGGAGAGTCATTAAGTCTCCATATAGAGGGTAACACAAAATTCAAGTTGGTAACAAAACAGTTACTTTTTTGCGTTGGTACTTCTGAGACTGAGCTAGCCACTAGCCAGCCATATTTGTTTTAGTTTATGTTGCTCGCGAAGGAAGACAGGTATCTCTGTTTTGATTCGAGAGAATACCCATTATTCTGAAATTATTGTTGAGAATTGAGGTGTGAATTGCATATCATATCATGTGTAATGTAGTGGATTCGATAGTGCTCCAATCTGAAATAACTTTTGGATAAATGTGAACATTACTCATGATTACCAACGGGATCTGTTTCTTTGTTCGCACCAAGAGGTTGAACATCCGCCATGATGCATAAACTTGTGAGTATTTTTTATCTCGAATATTGCATCACTTCATCCTCATTGCTAATTTGGATTCATGAGGATTCTTGAGTTCGAAATAGACAATTCATTGCTGATATATATAGGGTTCTATAAGTTCCTGTAAGGTTCATATGTTTCAATGATTGAAGGTTAAAAATGACTGGCACAATTTAACACATAACTTTGTATCTTGTTAGTTGTTTGTATAAGGTTTCCAATCACGATACTCAATTATATTTCATTGCTCATTCACGAGGCTGAGAAGGTATGATATATGTGTAGAAATCAACGAATATAATCGTATATGATATCGTGTGGAAAGACAGGAAACAGTGAGAGCAGCATTTATTAGCTGTAATAAGGAATCCCGCATCTGATTCAATGCGTTTTTTATGAGCATTAATATGATTCAAAACGACTCCAAATTTACAAGTTCCAATGGTGAAATTCAGTGTTGATTACAATCGTATCTTACAGGTTGTTATAAGCAAAATATCTTCCAGGAATTCATACCGTCTAATGAGGAACCACAGATCCGATTACATTGAATCCTCATTGAATGTATGTGGAATGAAATATTTGAAAACCAATGAGATTGTATAAGACATTACTATCCCAATATGCAATGAATTTCATGAGTTTTCATAAGACAATTGATTTTCGAGAATTCACGGAACCAAATGGCATTGGTTTCTTGTGAGTTATTTTTTATTTTGAATTATTGAGGAATCAGAACTTCGATCAATACTGAGCTATCCTGGAAGATGTCATGAATGTTCTTATTTCAGTATATTTCAGGATTTTGATAGGTTCATATAATCGATGAGTCTTTGTATCCGTAATCAAATTAGGAACGCACGATGTTCTTTGAACATAATAGGGATTCCCTTTCGTGCGCTCCAAGCGATAATATATTATATATATATATATATAGTAGAAGGCATGAATTTGAAAAATGTCTAGTTTTTCAGTAGATTTTTCATCGATGGGCCTTTTGAATATGTGGCAACATGCATTGTCCATATCACAAATTTTCATATTGACCTTACTGCTGACACAATGTTTTCTCATACACTAGTTTCAATTCCTCCAACATTAAAGATCTACCAATATTCAGCAATATTTATTGTCTCTAAAAGATGTGGACCTCATTAGTAGCTGGCTATGAAAACAGAGCGAGTGTAGAATGTTTTTAAATCCTTGCCACCTCCCTGTCGAATTCACAAATTTTTCATACGATAGCGAATAATAATCCAGGATACGAAAATTAGAAATGGTTGTGATATAAAATAAGTTGGTTTCAAATTTTTGTGGTTCTGATATCCTGGATTATTATTCGCCGCTGTATGGAAAAATTGTAAATTCTACAGAGGTATGTGACAAATATTATAAAACATTCTGCACTCGCTTTTTTTCATGGCCACCTACTCGTTAGGTCCACAGCTTTTATATTCAATAAATACTGCTGAATATTGGTGAATGTTTATTGTTGGTAAAAATTGAATCTAGTGTGTGACGAAACACACTGTATCAGCAACAAGGCAAATATGAAAATTTATGATATGGACAATGTTGCCAGATATTTACAAGTTCAATCGATGAAAAGTCTACTGAGAAACTAGAATTTATCAGAATGTTGGGCTAAGACTAGAAATATCTCATAAGTTGTATATTTTTGAAAAGCGAAAAGCATCAATGTTTCAAATGAGGAAAAATATGCGTGATGTTCCATTTGAAAAATCATAACTTTGGATTGATTATATCTGAATAATAACAGCCTATTCTGAAATTCTGATTACGCCACTGGATTCTACGTGAAAAAATGTATGACAAACACTTTCGACTTTTTCGATGAATTGGGAGATAGTTGAGATACAAGAAGGGTCCCGAAATGCAGCATTTTCAATTACGCCCTGTATCTCAAAAAGGCAGCGGGCTACAAAAACTTGGTTAAGGGTATCGTGAGTTTCACTAAAAAGAAGCCCACGTTTGCGAAAATGGAAAATCTCTATTTTAGAAAATAAATGAGATACCTATCCCGTTATGACATCGAAAATGGGACAGCCTGTACAGGGTATTCACGAATATTTAGAACCCCTACTCAACTTTTTTATGTATTGTCAATTTTATTTATCCAAGAAACTTTCTTCAATACTCTTCCTTTAAATTTTCAAATTTTATATATGCCAATGAAAAAACTGACTATTTTTTTAAAAGTTCAACTGTTTTTCTCTTGGTTTATGCAGAAAAAATATGAGAGATCGTTCTTGGAAACAAAATCGAATGATACATGAAAAAATAAGCAGGGGTTCAGTACAAAATACTGAAGAACTGTCAATAGTAACTCTTCATGAATAGATATGTTGTACTTATTTCAAACTAATCAATGCCACGCTGTTTCAATTAAGACTTCCAATTAGGAACTGATGATAAGTGTATATGCACAACAGAGTTATACATCAGGAATTGATCATGAATATACCTGCAGAACGCATTTCAAACTCATAAATGCCACTGTAGTATAATGAGAAACTCTGATCAGGAACTGATTATGAATGTATCTGCAGAACACAGTTCATACTCATAGAGTTAATATGGAATTTCTATGAGGAACTGATTATGAAAGTATCTGCAATAAACATTTCAAACTCATAAATGCCACTGCATTCCGATAAGGAGTTCTGATCAGGAACTGATTATAAATCTATCTGCAAATCAGAGTTCATATGGAATTGCTATGATGAACCCATTATGAATGCATGTATCTACAATACACATTTTGAACTCATAAATACCACGGTATTTTAGTGATAAATTCCGATTAGTGACTGATTATGAAATGTATCTGCAAAACAGAATTCATACTCGTAGATCTCATAATAAGCTATCTATGAATGTATCTGCAATACACACTTTGAACTCATAAATGCCAAGGTATTTGAAAAAAATCCCGATTAGGGACTAATTATAATAAATGTATCTGCAAAACAGCGTTTATTGTCATACACTTCGAAAGAAATTGCTATTAGGAACTGATTATAAATGTATCTGTGAAACACAGATTATACTCATAGAGTACGTGAAAAACTGCCAATAGGAACTCATTATGATTGTTCCTGTGAAACACATTTCAAACTGATAAATGCCACGGTAATTCAATGAGGAATTCCAATTAGGAACTGATGATAAGTGTATCTGCAAAACAGAGTTATACTCTAAGTGTTCCTGAGGAATTGCTATTAGGTATTGATTATGAATGTACCAGCAGGATACATTTCAAACTCATAAATGCCACTGTGCTCCAATAAGGAATTCCGATTAGGAATTGATTATGGATGTTTCTGCAAGACAGAGTTTATACTAATAGAGTTCATACGGAATTGATATAAGAAACTCATTCTGAATGTATCTGCAACACACATTTCAAACTCATAAATGCCACGGTATTTCAATAAGAAATTATAATAAGGAACTGATTGTGAATGTATCTGCAAAAC
Source organism: Phaedon cochleariae (assembly GCA_918026855.4). Taxonomy (NCBI): domain Eukaryota; kingdom Metazoa; phylum Arthropoda; class Insecta; order Coleoptera; family Chrysomelidae; genus Phaedon; species Phaedon cochleariae. The sequence continues at coordinate 23,532,534 of OU896717.1, read as the reverse complement.
AGTTTATACTCAAAAATTCCCATTATAAATGAATCTGCAATACACATTTTCAACTCATGAATGCCACGGTATTTCAATGAGAAATTCCAATCAGGAACTGATTATACATGTATCAGCAGAACAGAGTGCATACTCAAAGACTTCGAAAAGAATTGCTATTAAGAACTGATTATAAATGTATCTGTGAAACACAGCTGATACTCATTGAGTACATGAAGAACTGTCAATAGAAACCCATCATGAATGTACCTGTCAAACACATTTCGAACTGATAAATGCTACGGTGTTCCAATGGGGAATTCCAATTAGGAACTGATGATGATTGCTATAAGGGACTCATTATGAATGTATCTGCAATACACATTTCAAACTCATAAATGCCACGTTAATTCAATAAGAAATTGCAATTAGGGACTGATTTCAAATGTATCTGCAAGACAGAGTTCATACTCATAAAGTTGCTATTAGAAACTCATCATGAATGTATATGCAGAACACATTCCATTCTCATGAATGCCACAGTGTTTCAATGAGGAATTGCCATCAAAATCTGATTATAAATGTATCTGTAAAACATGCAGAACACATTTCAAAATCATGAATTACGATGTTTTAATAAGGAATTGCCATTTAAAACCGATTATGAATGTATCTGTGAATTACAGTTCAAACTCATCGACTCCATTGAGGATTGCCATTAGGAACTGATTATAAATGTAACTGCAGAATACATTTCGAGCTTATAAATTACTGTTTCACTATCCAACTTGACTCTGATATATTCTCATATGTAAATAACCAGGAATTACTAGTAGGAACTGATTATGAATATATCTGCGAAAAACAGTTCATACTTTTAAGAAGAAGGGAGAGAATCGCCATTAGAAACTGATTATATATGGATCTGCAAAATACATAGGATTATACGGAATTACTGTTTCACTATCCAACTTCATTCTCATTAATTCTCATATATATTTTTTTATAAGTTTCTATGAGACATTTTTGGCAGGGCTATGTGTCCTGATTAGATTTGGAATTAGATTTGGAATGGGGCCTTCGGGCTATCTGCCTCCACACTGCGACCTTTTCAGATCTATTGTGCCTGCCCTCAAAATCGATTAGAGTCCTTCGGCTAGCCCCCCCTTCTTTATGAGACTCCATAGGCTAGCTTTCAGATCTCCTGTGTATCTCTGGGCTCCTGGTTTCTCCTCACCCAGCGTAAGGAACCTTAGTCTTGACAAGCCCTCACAGTGGCAAAGTATGTGTACTGTTGTTTCTTCCTCTTCTTGACTGAACCTCAACAGCAGTTCTTCAGTCAGACCTATCGTACTCATGTGTTTGTTGAGCCTACAATGCCCTGTGAGAAGTTCCACTAGTATTCTAGGTGAACTTCGTTTCTGACTTAGTAGATATTCTGTGAATGTTGGCGATGGTTTTTTAATAAACTCTTTAGCCTGTCTCATTCCTGGCGAGTTGTTCCACCATTCTTGATATTTGGTTTGCATCCATGATTTGATACTAGTCTTTTGTATAGCTTTCGCAATAATACAGAAGGGTTCTGGGCCATTAAGAGCTTTGTTTGCTCCTGCTAGGCCATGTGAGTAAGCGGAATTTTTCCACAAGAACTGAAGATGAGTAAAATAACTCCACTCTTCAAATCGGGAGATAAAAAATTCATGAACAATTACAGACCTATCTCGGTAGTGAGCGTATTTTCTAAACTAACAGAAAAAATTATGAAGAAAAGAATGTTATCTTTCATCGATACCCACCAATTGACCAATAAATTTCAATATGGTTTCATAAAAAAACAGTAGTACACTTGGTGCTACTACAGACTTCATAGATTATATCACAAGGGCTGTGGATAGAGAAGAAATAGTTATAGCAATTTTTATTGATTTGAAGAAAGCTTTTGACGTGGTAATTATAGATATTCTGTTGAGTAAATTATCTAGAATGGGATTTGGGGGAATCATGTACAGCTTAATCAAAACATATCTACTTGGCAGAAATCAATATGTAAAACTCCAAGATACAAGTAGTATGATTGGATGTCCAGTGCTTACGGGGTACCTCAGTTGTCGTTCCTTGGTCCGCTGTTGTACTCCCTCTGTGTACTTAACCTCAAACTTGCCAATCTGATGGGAAGGTATTTCACCTTTGCAGATGATACGGTTCTGCTGTACGCAGGATCAGATGAAATCTCCCCCAATACTCAAGTAAATAATGATCTAACTGCTTACCGTAAATGGCTGTTTTCAAATTAATTAAAAATTAATATTGATAAAACCAAATATATTGTATTTAAGCAGAAAAATAAAAAAATTGACGAATTGCAATCTAACATAAATGGTGTACCTTTAGAGAAAGTAATGTGTATGAAATATTTGGCATTAATTGTAGATGAAAATTTGAACTGGTTTCCACACATTTCCAAAATCTCTGAAAAAATTGTTGCAATGCTATCCGCCCTGTATAAATGTCGAGATTATCTGTCTATGAAAACTAAACTTCAAGTTTGAAATTCTTATTTCTTAACACACTCCAGGTATCTTATGCCTGTGTGGGGAATGTGTGGAGAAGTTAACTTCGATAAAGTTCAGAAATTGCAAAACAAAACCCTTAAAATATTATTCAAGTATGATTGGCTCAGCAGCACGAATATATTTCATTCAGAATTGAAGTTAATTCGATTGAAAGAAATTCTGGTTATAGAACAATTCAAACTTGTTTATAAAATACTTAATGATCAACAAAAAAGTAACATTGATATTGAGTTTGCTTTGATGTACATGATTACCAAACAAGATCACATATTAACATCTACCAAATATATACAAGGACAAATGTAGGTTTGAAAAATCCGATCGTAGATGCGATTGAAACATTCAATAATTTACCTCAGTTTATAAAAGACTTGAATAATTATAAGAGTTTTGTTCACTCAACTGCCCTTGTAACACTGTATTTATGTTGTTAATCTCGAGGCCAGTGTTTGAAGCACTGATTGGAGATTTTTTTCCATTGGTTGAATTGTATTGTATTAAATGTTGCTTGAATAAACAATATTAAAAAAAATTAAAAAAAATGATTTTTTTCAAAAACAGCAAATTTTTGAAAAAAAAAATTATAATCGGTTTGAGCGGTTTTGGGGGGATTTTTTAAAAATATTTTCGAGGCCTCCCGCGTATGGTATGTCGTGCGTGAACGAATGGGAAATAAAATCGGAAAAAATTAAAAAAGAGATTTTCGGAAATTTTAGGTGAAATTATGATATCCATGATTTTGATAGCTACTTGATGAGGATGTATGAAAGATTTTGTGTATAAGTCACATATTTAGATACATAGGTCAGATACAATTTCTAGACAGGAATGAAACTTCCTACTGAGGTTTGTATACTATTTTATTTACAACCATCATATTTTTCAAAATTAATGAATCTATGTTTCGTTCTGAACATACCTGAATTATTACATGAGTGAGGGCGGGAAGTAGTGAGGAGTGAGAGCGGGAAGTAGAGGTGTGTAATGTGACACTTCCCAACCTTCAATGACGTTAGTAATGACAACATTACATAATTATATGGTTGTAAATAAACGTATTTTTTCTTCTTACTGTGAATACAGAACTGAAATATCCCTGGAATAAAAACATAAAGAAATGTTTACAATGTTTTGGTTCGCTGTCGTTCGCGTTCGGATAGTTTCGGTATTCGTGTCATGCGTCATGGCACTGAATCGCCTTATTCGCGCACGCGTCATCGGTCCTCGATTCCTCGTCCTTTTACGTCAGTTGAATGACCAAGGTAAGGTGAGTCACAGCCCGATGACGTCATATTACTCACGTTTATTAACGTCATTCATTCACCAAACTATGACGTCCGGTTGACGTCGGAATGGCGTCTTAATGACGTACAAATTTGGTGATGACACGTTAAAAAATTTCCTCGAACATAGTGTGATGATCACCACTGACCTCTGATGACAAATAATATTGATTATGCATTAATTATCAATTGTTGAGTCTGCTTGGTGGTCCCTCCGGTGTGTCATGTCCATTCATTCGTCTATTCAGTAGCGCTATCCCTCAGTACGCATCTCCATCAGAATGAAATCAGCTACTCGTACTTGTATAAGAAATTATGTAGTTTGTGTCGGCGAGATGTAACCAAACAAAAAATAGTTTGATAGCAATGAAAAGGATGTTGGCGAAATCAATTTCACTTTGTTGAGTAACGTTTATTCATGCAAAAGTTGTCACTTACCAAATATCTGAATAGCAAATAATTGAAACATTTTCTGAATGACGAAGCTCACCAAATTGGTACGTTCATACCAACGTGATTTCTAGACGTCATAGATACGTCACTGTAACGTCATTAAAGTGACGGTTTCGATATAGGTACACCTATATTATCATTTCTATATATACATATCTAGCTTGATTGGTTCCCAAGATATACAGGGTGTCAAAGTTCAAAAAAAGTGTTTTCTCCAACTTTTTGGGTAGGTATATACAATTCCAATAAAACTTGCATGTTGAATTGTTTTAATGAGTTATAATTCTATCGACGTTAGAAGCATACATATAAAATTATCATGACTTGTACATTTTCCTATACATGTGTGTAGAATTATTGAAAATATGATTTTTCCTGAAAACTTTTCGACACTGAAAATGCCCATCCTGTATATATAGGTACGTCACGAAGATAACGGTTATGAAACGGACGTCTTATTTCATCCTTCTAAGTGACGTTCACTCGACGTCAAGATGATGACGTGATACTAACGTCATACAAAGTACGTCATAGTGACGTCATGAATTGGTGGTGTGTAACGTCTCTGTCGATAAATTACCAATTAGGGACGTCACAGTGACGTGATCATCCGTCATATGGTTGCCTAAGGGGTGGGGGGGAGGGTTTCTCGAGGGGTTTTTTATGGTCTGTCGCCATCATTGGATCACGCCAACACGAAACGCCAACGCCATGCAATTCAATTTCTTGTGCATATTTCTATTTGCGTTTTGCAATTGTGAGATTTCTTCATTATTCCAAATTTTTTGGGATTTTCTCTCCTCGTTTCTATAAAATAAAAATATGAATAATGAATATACCACCTCCTCGATTAACCTACAGACAGTATGTGAGATTTCTGTTTCTATTTCTGTATCAATACATAAAACAAGTGGTGAATGAACTGTTTATGTAGAATTGCACTATTGTGGACAATCGTGAATGAGAAACTTCCTTCTAAGTCAAAGGATATAGGAAGGTTGAGATCAACCATATGACTATTATCAGGACTATCAGCAGGTTTGTAACCAACAACTCTATTTGTAGCTTTTTGATGGAGTCGTCTCTTGTAATTAAGGACCATTCAGAACACTAGAATACTAGTATATTCATGCACGACTCAATTTTACCTATGTACTCTATCCCTACTCAAAACAATTTGAGGTGATTGGTAAATTCGAAATTGGAATTCACCATACTTTCATAATAGATAGTTTTTTCTCTGAGTCTGTATACGTAATTTTGGAATGATTTGGAGTATTCGCACTTTTAATATTGTTACAGATGCTGCACGAAAGCGATTTCCTAGCTTGTCAGATACCGAATTGGAGAAACAAACTGCTACCTGATTCCGACAGCCAACACTGAGGTTCAAAAGAGGAATAACCAACAAGCAATGTTTCATCAATGTTTATGAACATATCATTTGACAATTATGTCATATTCCTTAGGTATACGTTTCTTCAGAAACATTGCATTTGATATATTACAACAAATATTCATATGCAGTTTTCGTTTGATTTCATATATTTTTCGTTCGGAAAATTTTTCATGAGATATATCTGAATGCATGCATACACAAGCATCTTATGTTTCAGATGCATTCCTATGAAAACGTTTTCTATGAAACGTTTTACGCCTATAGGTCAATTCTGGTGTCTGGTATGTTTCACGAACGGGTATGAGACAAAAGTTGAGACTTTCAAGTGGAAAATAATTGGTTCCAGAAATGTGTCAGATAAATATTCTGGTTTACTGGGGAGACGTTACTGTTCTGTGGAAACGTGTGGATTATTTTCATGTGTTTCGGAATCATGATGACTTCGGCGTGATTCCACCTGGTTGGGAAATATCGGAGTCTCAGCATGCCATTGACTATGTTGGTGATTGTTACCACGGCCTTCCTCGTGAGTATTTTGAGCGCTCGGTTCGGAACTTGGTCACATCCAGGTGCGCGTTCGTTCTTCAGATTTTGGGGAATTTCTCTAACTTCCTCGGGAGAAGTTGGTGCAATGGTTTCGTTCTCCTCAGTCTGAAGTAAACGTCTTACCTGTCTTCTGACGCGTGCTTCGTGTTGGCGGTATTCATCTGGGTAAACTTAGCTTTATCATGTTTTGGATTGAAGAGTGATCCCTTTTTAAAACAATGGTTTTTTATTCACGTCAATACCTTCTTTCAAGAGTTGATAGGTACAACTTTTTTTTTTTTAATTTGCAGTACCTACATGAACTTGTCGATTGACAACTCTAAAAAACATCGAAACATTTATATCACCACGTTTTTTGAGCATTCACCAGGTAAGAAAAACCTCAATTAATAAAAGCAAACGAAAAGCAGACATCCTATAGATGTAGTCAATAACGAGTACGCCCTCCTCGAGAGTTGATGACATTTTTCTTGAGGAATTGCTCCAAATTATTCTTGAACGACGAATCGTAGCTCTTGAAGAGTCTCTGACAAGGCTGGAGGAAGGCAAATAAGCCTCTGAAGTTCATATCAATTATTATTGATGAAGCATCTGGAGTTCATTCCAAAGATGCTCTATATCTAAATTATTGTTGATAAAAATTAAAAAGTTCAATACTCTCTCAAAACAATTGTAACTTCTTTTTCAAAAAGAAGATATTGACGTGAATCGAGAACCGTTGTGCTTATTGAGAAGGGACAAAAATTGATCACACTTCAATTCAATGATGACGCAGAAGGTTGGAGAATGGTTCTAAATTATTGTTAATGAAAATTTAAAGAATCCATACTCTTGAAATACTTGTAGGAGATGATATCGACGTGAATCAGAAATCATTCGTGTTGAGGGATCACATTTCATTCTAAAACATGATGGAGCTAAGTTTAACCACCCACCTTTACCACAAAGCGTCAAGAAGTGAAGGGTGAAAGGGTAACTTTTGTTTTTCCCTGTATAATAATCAACTCATCAGCTTTTTTCACGAATCTTAATTCAGGCTAACACTCCGAAACATAAATCTACGATTTGGTGGAAATTCAACCAGAATCGGACAAGAATTAAAAAGTTATAGGGCGATCAATTTGGATATTTTTTTGCTGGCTGTTTTTTATGCTGGTAACTGTACATTAGTTTTTTCTGCACTCCCGGGATTGAAAGGGTATCTTCATTCCCTATTTTCGGGAAAGAAGTGGTACTTCAAATCCTCAGAAATGTAGAGTGAAGTTCTCTGCAATAAAAGCTGAATTCAGAAACGTATTTTCAGACTGTCTGTTGCAATTATGTCTTTTTTATCGAATATTCGCACCACAATGAGGATGCTTCTAGCTTTTCTCACTTTTAAGAAATATACTAGCAGTACCTTTCAATTCCTCCTGTTCTTTGCACCTTTTGATGAAGTCAGATAACTGTTTTTTATATCGTTCTTCAGATTTTTTTGGTAATAATTGGCCTTCAGCTTCTTGAGCTGCGATTTGTTCGCGATCAACGTCTTTCAATCGGTGTGGCGTGTTTGACTTATATTCATTTATTTATATTTCACTCAGTTAATTGTCATAACACACCAAGATTTTCAGTTGCCGATGACAATCATGATCTGGATCACCATAGTTACTGAGGTCGTTGACATGGTAACAATCAGCCCTTCCGGTGATGTTTTAGAAATAGAGTAATCACCGTTTAGTAACATTTAATTTCTTATTCTTGGTTTTTCTTTTCTTTAACGTTCCACCTATCCTGAAGTGCATAAAATTGTATATACACCTCGGGACTAAATTGTTTTTAAATCCCTCGACAAATTATAGCCTTCTCGTTGGTCGGACTATAAACTTTTTGTCTAGGGAAATAGGAAATACAACTTTATACCCAAGGTGTATAATGTACCATTAGTTCATGACCCTTATGCAATGACTCATTAATGAAAATAGGATGACCACATAACTCTATTGATAATGACCTATTTTCTGGTGCTTCCCGCGTTACAATGTTGAAGCTAACCGCACAGTTAAGTCGACATGTGACAAAGTGGTGAATCTCGCAAATCGCTATTATTAGCCATGAAGGAGACCACCTGAATCAGTAAGTACCGTTTATTTGAATAAAAAAATGTTTCATTTCGATAATTTGTTTGTACAGTAAGTTGTCACGTGATCTAAATTAAGCCACCAAAACTTGAATGGGTGGCATTTATTTACAAAACAACACTTACCTCATTGAGATGAGAAAGGACCTAATAGAGTGAGGATGCTTAAAGAAAAGGCAATTAAATAATAATGAAATGTCGGTTCATGGATCATCCAGAGATCAACATCCCCCGAAGAATTCTCAGGAACCTCATTGCGTCTGGAAGCGCTCAGAGGAAGAGATAGGGCGCTCTACTTCTGTTATCACGAGACCAACAAAACGAATTATATAGAACTTTTCGATTGGTAGAAGTTTTTTCTTCAATTTCCTTTGTTTCGATGATTTGGTCCAATTAGATAGGTACATACTTTATATCAATTACTTAACATAACTCAAATGAAAAATAAGAATAACAAAGTGTGCGTAACATTCTGAGCATGTTTGATGCCAAGTTTTGAGCCGCTCGGTATAGTGACAATTGAAAGAAAAAATGTTGAGCCCTTAACGTGGTCTTATATGGGACAGCTACCTTTAAATTTTTTTACGACTGGCAACGTCGAGAAGATGTTGCAGAAGTGTGCTATTTGTTCTATAGTGACGTTCGAGCATTTCACAAAACATAATAGACCTGCTGGTCACTTCAAAAAGGTCTCACAAGCCATCTGTTCATGCCTCATAGTATAATTCTGTTATTGTTGCCTACCCATACTCAAATGCATATAGGTTACTTGGTTTACACAATGGCACGCTGAACTGTATTTGGTCTACCCTGTAAAACTTAACACTCTCAATTTCGACTGGAAAATTAGTCATATAAGATAATTACGCAAATTTTGGCAATGAATACTGCCTGTCTGTAACGAGTAAACAGATAAAAATATATATAGGTAATTATTTTCAACAATCAAATATAATTTGCCTTTGCGTATATGTAGGCACTTGAAGTTCGAGAGTTGCATTGAATAGTTCCAACAAAGTTTTTTTGAAGCTTCAACATGATGATGAAGTTGAACATGATGCTTGTTGCTGTCATTTTTGTGTCCGTAAGTGAAGTGCAAATATTTTGTTTCGAATTTAAATGAGCATAATCACTTTAAAAAACTGACCCTCAATGTAAAATCTTTTATGAAAGCCATATTTTCAATTTTAATGCAAATTCTGGAAATGATAGTCCAAAAGTGAAACAACATGGTGCATGTGTGGTTGCCCATACCACAATCGTTCGTTAATAGAGAATTTGATCGTCTATAGGGGATCATTTCGCGGAAAACTTGATCAAACACTAAAATTCTGATCCATGACATCTATCTTTGTTGGCCCTTATACCTTATGGAAATCCCTATAGTGAAGAAGTTCACATTCCAAAATTATTTGCATTCCTACATAAACAAGACCAGTGAGTTGCTTATGAAACAAATTAATTCGGAAAGTTTACCAAAAATAATATAGACAGAACTTTTAAATCCTAATAATCGGAACTGGGAAGTATTCAAACTGAACTATGAATCTTGTCCTGAGGTATATATTGGTCAGACAGGTTAAACGTTCAACCATCGTATTCATGAACACCACATATGTTTTTCTAACAAAAACCATATATCAGAAGAAAATCATAGTTTTGAGGCCAATGCCGAAATTTCACTTGTTAAAAAATTAGGGATTGAAACTAAAACATAAGAAAACAACAAACGAAAAAAGTTCAAATTGTACACAACGATCAATTAGACCTAAACAATCCTTAATTTGCTTTCTCATAGTGGGTGATATTCGCATCAATCCTTCAATGGTAGAGGATCCAGAGTAAGGTCGACCTTCAACCATCTGTTTGATAGATGAAAATCATTTTATGAGTAATTTAGTATGTTGAAGATTATTTTAAAAATGGGTTGCCTGAAAAAATCCTGGCCAGTTTATAATGAGGCCTAATATTTTCACTCTCACCTCTGAGACTCTCACCAGTTGGGGCTACTAAAACGTGAGGTCAGTGTCAAAATCAAAAACCCCAAAATTTTGCCGGATAGCCCCAAAAGCTATGGCCTGTTTCATCGAAAATATTTATTCGAAAAAAGATGTAGAATATTTGAGCAAATAGAAAACCTCAAGTTATCGTAGCAAGAGGCCTAATGACACGAAAATAAGAATAGTAGATTGTTTCATTAGGATCAAAAGTGATACTTTATATGACAATCGAATTTTGCATTTCTGCAACTGAAAAAATTAACTAGAATGAATATGTGAAGTATCAACCAATGCCGTGTGCCATGTATGCAATGAGACAAATAATCCATGTGGTGAGAATATTCTACCTACATCAACAGATCAGGTTCATTCAATTTTCTTCAATATAAATACAACCACAGAGTGATCCATTTGTGTATGGATCAGGTGTCACCCCTTATAGCAAATACCGTGCCTGTGCCAGGTATAAGGAAAATACGTGGAAAATGTTATGTTAGTGAGCATATCAACAATAATAATAGCGATTATTTATAGCTCTCCACACTCCAATGAGCCACTGTGTTTGGCTCGGTAATCAAATGAAGATAAACAATATCGTTGTGTGAGACATGAAACTATTGCTGGCCACGGCTTTCGTGGCGGTTGCAGAAATATATATATCAGTTCTACCAACCCTGACCTCATGTTTCGGAGTCGCGGTTTGGTGGACAATAATGGTAAATTGTTTCATTAGGATCAAAAGTGACACTTTGTTTGACAAGCGAAAGCCGAGCGAAAGCAACATTTGCGAGTCAAACAAAGTCACTTTTGATCCGAATGAAACATGCTATTTTTTCTGCAACCGAAAGAATTAAGTCAAATAAATACTTGAAGTAACCACCAATGCCTTGCCATATGTATGCAATGCAACAAATAATCCGTGGGGTGAGAATATTCAACCTGCATTAACAGATCAGGTTCATTCAATTTTCAAGGATGTTCGAATTGTAATTGAGCTCATCAACAATAATAATAGCGATTATTCATTTCTTTCCATACTCCACTGTGTTTGGCTCGATAATCGATTGAAGGTAAACAATATCGTTGTTTGAGACAAAAAACTATTGCTGGCCGTGATTATTATTCAAAAACAAGTTATTCATCCTGAGAATATTACAGATCAAGCAAGTATGTGAATCTTGAAGGCTTTCCTGATCAAAACAAAAATACTCAACTATAATATGGTGTATTCATATCTCCAGCATGGGTATGAAATGCCAAAACAGCCGAAATCGGAAACAAATCATGTATGCGTCCCAACCCAAATAACCAACCGTAACAATGTTTTCCATTCTTCATGAAGTTCCACTTCAGCTCCTAGGAACTGAATGTGTTGCCTAGCAACATACTTACCTATGTTTGTAACGTCAATTCAAGAGCTAATTTTGGTATTTAAATGGACGACTTTTGTGTCGGTTGCAGAAAAATAATATTAGCCCTCATCAATCAAAATTTCCAAATCCTTTATTTTTTATTTCTACCGATGTGTTCAATGAAAAGATTCCACAACATTCGTCAGTACTATAGAAAATGCAAACGTTCTTGGTCTAACTATAGGGTTGCCTATGTATGATCATGTTAGTTATCTTCACCTACTTGTTTAATCTATTAATTGAATAACTATAAAATAAGCGCTGTTTCATTGCGAACACAATAATACAGGCTGATTCACGGTGGATGGCACATTAGACGTTTCTGGTGAACCAGACAACGGATCATTCTGAAAATTTAATGGAGGGCATATTCGGTCATTCTCTAGCCAACTAAAATATTTTCGACAATGCGGTGTTGCCGCTTCTATTAGAAAGCAGAAGCAACTTTGATTTTTCAAACGGAACACTATGTATTTTATTGCATATTTAGATTCTCCCTGAAGAGCAGATTTCATCGATGTATCACACTTGGGGTCTAGCGGAAATGATTACAGAGATATAGGGTGTGAAAAATCGACATTTTTCAACTTTAGGAATTTTTTTGTCGAAACTATTCATTATTGGTCAAAACGGCTCACATGTCCCTATCTCAACTTTTGATCAATTATCTACTAACATTTAATTGAAACAATTACAGGGTGGTGCAGAATTCAGAATCTTGATCACCCGGTATATGTCCCAATTAAATATCAGTAGATAGTTAATCAAAAGTTGAGATAGGGACATGTAAGCCGTTTTGACCAATGATGAATAGTTTCGACACAAAAAAATCCTAAAGTTGAAAAATGTCGATTTTTCACACCCTATATCTCTGTAATCATTTCCGCTAGACCCCAGGTGTGATACATCGATGAAATCAGCTCTTCAGGGAGAATCTAAAAATGCAATAAATTACAGTGTTCCGTTTGAAAAATCAAAGTTGCTACTGCTTTCTAATAGAAGCGGCAACACCGCATGGTCGAAAATATTTTAGTTGGCTGGAGAATGTCCGAATATGCCCTCCATTGAATTTTCAAAATGATCCGTTGTCTCGTTCACCAGAAACGTCTAATGTGCCATCCACCGTGAATCAGCCTGTATAGGGTTGCCTGCAAAAAGTCTGCCATGAGTGACTGCTGTCGAATTTTTATAAAAACAAAATTTCAGTGCGACTGTGAAAATGCGACAAAGAAGTCCGATACAAATATCCCGTGCGATAGACGAAGACGGAGTTAAAGCTGCGAGAGTGCACATGTTAGTATTTTAGTTCATGCAATAGAAAATAATGATAGCGATAGACCAGTAAACAACAATATTTTGGAGCAACTGGTAGTATACGTTCGAAAGTTATATGGAATATATGATAATTTGAAAGTTGACATAAGTTAGATGAATATAATACCTTGAAAATTTGAATATATACAGGGTGATTAAGTTTTTTGTAGCAGCACTTTAACAGCTTAGGCCCGGTTTCAACAATGGATTAAATTTCAGTTTTGGAGTTGACTGACAGATTCAATCACCATAAATACATGATTCAAACACTTTCACCATAGCAGAATCACAGATCATCTTCATTTATCCAGATCATTGCTTCTTCATCATACCATTATCACTGATTATCTTGAATACAGTGTTTGAATCAGTCATATCTGTCAGTTAACTCCAAAACTGAGATAAACAGTGGATTTACCCATGTTGGTGAAACCAGGCCTTAGAGAAGACATGTTTTCAAGATGAAAACCCCATGTACTTGATACAATTTCAATCACAAAAAAAGAATAAACATGTGTTGTCAATATGAATACAACCGTCATTCAGGACGGACTTTTTGCAGGCAAAACTATATCATTGTGTTCGCAATAAAACCGTGGATATTACTATGTTTAATTTATAGATTGAACAAGTATGTGAAGATAACTAGGACCAACATACCTGTTTATTAGTGTTTATACCTGGCAACCCTATAGTTGGACCAGGAAAAATATAGGCAACCCCACGTTTGCATATTCTATAGGCTTTGTACTTATGGTTGGTGTGAGTGTTTTTCATTGAAAACATCGTTAGAAATTAAGAAATAGTGATTTTTGAATTTTCTGTCAATTATTGCCAGGCCAGCATTTTTTCAGGCAACCATTTTTTTTTATAATTTATGACATACTAACCAAATTACTTATAAAATGATTTTCATACATTAAACAGATGGGTGCAGATCAACCTTACTTCGGATCTTTGACTTTAAAGTTAATCCGTACTACAGAATTCATAAGTATATTCTTTTGAAACAAATCTTGCCTATAGGCATTTTTTCTTAGAGCTCTGAAACGCACGACACTAGGTATTCATAATTTTTTGTTCGTATTTTTCAGATTGCAATATGGGAAACTCAAGCCGCCGCTGCGAACACGTCTGTATCCCATAATCCATTTGAACAAATAAGTAACATTCTCCAGTCTAGTTGGGGTGAACTGACAAATAGATTGAATCCCTTTTTATCGAATCTCAGGGTATGTAAACATTAAACAACAGGTTCTTTCACACATACAGTTTGTTCATCTTTATGATCCTGTGATAACATTAGTTTTTGGAGCGCCTGAAGGGAATTTCCATTATGAATCGATCGAGAAGAACTCTCCTGACGTTGAAAATAATACCCTTCATTAACTATTTGATCCACATAATCCTCATTTCATGACTCCTCGCATGACTACTCCATATCAACGATTTGTTGGAAGCAACTACATGTCCAGTACACAGCTCTGCGGATCATAGTACCCTCCATACCGCCTTCTCTCCCAGGGCTCCAATATCAGCCAGGCAAATCAGAAACGAACGAGGGAGACATGTTGACATCATAAATATGGACAACAATTCTCGAATGGAGATCCAATAGCTTGGTAGATTTCAAAGCAAACAAAACACAAGCATGCCTTTTCTCTAGAAAAGCCGATCTCACTGTGACAAACATAAGCATGTCAGGACTAACCATAACTTTGAAGACATCCATTTCGATGTTTGATATTACTATCAGCAATAACCTTTCTTCAGGAAATCACGTGAGATCAATTGCGAAAAGTGCATCCCAAAAACTTGGTTTTCTGTTTTGGGCCAGGAGCTATTTCACTTCCAGTACGCTGCTTATGATCTATAAGGCACAGATACTACGACCTGTCCTGGAATACTGTTTCCATATTTGGAGTGCAGCACCCAAACATACCCTGAAACTGTTGGATTCTGTCCAGAAAAGGGCAATTATTCGTTTCGTGGGTGTGGCCTCGCTTACAAACTCACTCACTTTTCTGGAACACCATAGAGAAGTTGGCGGCGATCTGGCTCTAGTTCATAGATATTTCCATGGAAGATGCTCTTCTGAAATATCGAGAATTGTACTTCCCTTGGCAGTCCCCGCGAGATTAACCCGTCGAGTTGAGGCTTCGCATCCCTTTGTGGTCACTTTGGAGACCTGCAGAACATCTCTTTCCAAAGACTCGTTCATCCAACGAACGGCGAGGCTCTGGAACACATTGCCAGGGAAGATGTTCCCCGAGGCATATAACCTTCAGAAATTCCTACCTTATTTCCGTTGGTTCTCACGATGTTCTCTGAACATTACAGGATATCCCTTTCCGTGGGGACCAGAACATAAAAAAAGTTGATTCTTGTACATTTACATAAATAACATTATCAATCCAAATTCAAAAAAAGTTATTCATACGCCAAGGTTTATATTGAATTTCTTTCACCACTATAGCAATATATTTAAATCATTTCAGTTCTGTAAAACCGAAATATAGACCTTTATTGTCTCACAGAGGTGACTATGTCTTCATTGACTGGGGATTCATAAAATGACGAAAACTACCTTGGTAGTAAAAACACAATTCACGCTTCGGAAAGGAGTAGAAAAATTGTATGTTTTAAAGCTAGTGGTGGAGGAAAAAGTTATTTTCGCAACTTTGCTATGCTTCAACTGACGACCCTGAAGATATCTCCCATTGTTCAATACGAGATCCGAATATCTATAGAGAAGTGCAAGGTCGCTGACTTTCCTATTTTGATCCGATGATGTCAAGGAATTACTGAGGTGAATGGCTCCTCTCTGGATAGATTCTAAGAGCATCAGCGTGCTGTGAACCCCATATGTGGGAACACTATTCTGAAACAGGCCGTTTATGTGCTTTGTAGATCATGAGAAGATGTTGAGTTAAAGTATAGCTCTCCACTCGGCATAAAATCCGAGCTTTTGTGAATATTTCACAGAAGGATCTGATATGATTCTTTCCTGAAAGTGTTTTTTATCTCTTGGGGTGGGTTCCTATAATCTTCGGAGAATTTCGTGCTTATATCTAGGGAGGATAGGGAGAGTAGGCAGGTGTGTCGGAGATTTTTTCTTAACTATTGGAGGTTATAATTTGTTGGGAATAATTCCATTGGCTCAAAGTTTCGCCGTTCTATAGACGAACGAGTTTTGGTAAAGTGTTGTTCGACAGATTACAAGGTTGACAACGAAAATAGGTGCTGACTGGGCCTGTGGATCGAGTTCATCTGACAGGTTTTTCCTGTGATGGAATGATAGCAGAGATTTCTGAGGTCATCTATAAAAAATTTGAAGGTCACTGACTTTTCTACGGTGTTCTCATCAGGAAATGGCACCTGTTTTGAATTTCCAAATGGAAATTTTCGACTTTCTGAGACAATTTTGGGATAGAATATAAGATTTTTTTAGTCAATTTTAGTATATTAGTATCTAGGTGGCCATGATCCGACGTAAACTTATCTAAGGATCTGAGGCGATGTCAGAAAATCATGATCTCAAAACGTTTCAGTGAAAAGTATGATAGAGAGGAAGAAAACAAGTTGACAAAATCACATTGCCGTGTCTATAACTAGGTATTATTTTTCAAATACTAGCTTTTTTTGACCGGCACTTTAAGAAAAAGGAACAATAAGAACTTAATTTCAAAATCACTAAGGAAAATACTGGATATTTATCCATTCACCTTAATCAAGTGTGCCCTGGATAGCCACGAAGAAAGATATTTTGTAGTTATTTTCTATAAGTAGTCTCCTTTGGAAAACAAAACACTCAGGTTTCCACTTTCCACTCTGATTATACATTATTTTGACAGAAAATTAAACTGAAATTAAACGAAAATCAAGAAACTTTTACTATCTTCCCTTAAGGCTTATGTCACTGTCATTACCTGAGTAGTTCGTTTTCCAAAGAAGACTCGAAAAAAATAACTGCAAACTATTATGCATAAAGGATCATGGCTATCAAATGAAGGCTTGACAAATGTGAATAAATGAATATCCAGTATATCCAGTGATAAAAAACAACAGGAAATGTTTGTTGAATAATATACATTTCATCATATTCTAGGAGAAACCTAACATGAATCTTCAGTCTTCTTCCAAATAGATTATATCGGAATTCATTAGTTTAATTTACAATAAGGAATAGTGAATACAACAGCTGCGAATCCTCACTTCAATAGATAGTACTTTTTACTATGAATTGAAAGTAATTTCCAGACTGGTGTATAAATTCCTGATGGTATATTGAAGGTTATTATTTTCACAGTTGAGATGACTGAAATTCTCAAATGGAGGTACCATATATTCTCTACTATACTCATTCATTATACAGGGTAGGGCATTAGTTCATCGGAGCTCGATTGCTCGAGTTCTATGATAGCTAGAAACCTGATTCAAAAACGAATGTGAATGAGATAACAAGGTCCGTAACTAGAAATATACAGGGCGCACCAAAAATAATCTAGAGGGTCGGGATCAATTTTTTTAATCGGAATGCCCAGTATATTTGCATATTTTTTGAAGCATCCCTGTGATCTTCATCCACTACTATAATATCGTTGACTATATCTCTTTCGTATCAAAGTTATGAAATAATGTCATCTGCAGATGCAAATGTTTCAGGCTCTCAAATGATACAGGGTGGCTGAAAATGATTTTTCAATTCGGAATTTCTCGAAGTGATTTTCCTCGAGTTTTTCAAATGGAACACCCCATATATTATTCGAACATCCATATCGATAGTCGCAACCAATTTTGAATTTTTGAACTTTGAAAATTTTAGGTTGGCCATTTTCATCGATACACATTCTAATTTGTTATTGGAACATCATAAGTTCAATCAACAACTTGGTAAACAAATTTTTCATTGAAAGAATCGATGTTAGAACCAAAGCAAACATGAATCGGTCATAATTATGCTAAATATTTACAAAGTAGAGACGGAAAGAATTTCATTTCCCAAATATCTAGTTTTGCTTTCAATGTGCCATGAATTTATGGGATATTTGGGAAATGCAAATTTTGTCTCTTTTTACTTTGTGAATAACTAGCATATGAACTTTTTCTGTTCGCTTCGATTCTGGTATCGATTCTTCCTTTGAAGAAATTGGCTCACTAAATTAATAATTGGACTTTTGATGTTTTGATGACAGATGAGAATATGAATAGATCAAAATCGCCAACCTATAATTTTCAAAGTTCAATAATTCAAAAATAGTTATGAATATCGATATGGATGTTCAGATAAATGTATCAGTGTTTCGATTTATATCAAATGGTCAAAAAATATATGGGGTGGTCCATTTGAAAAACTCGTGAAAAATCACTTCGAAGAGTTTCGAATTGAAAAATCATTTTCAGCCACCCTGTATCATTTGAGGGCCTGAAATATTTTCAGAAATATCACTCATCTTCTCAATAAATGATATTGAGATTATTTTTTCCTAAATTTTATAATACTGACAACAGTGATATTTCCGGTAGGCATCTGCAGATGACATTATCTCGACAAACAAATTCATAACTTTGATATGAACGAGATATAGTCAACGATATCATGGGAGTTGATGAAGGTCACAGGGATGCTTGGAAAAATATGCAAATATACAGGGCATTCCGTTAAAAGAAAATAATCCCGACCCTCTAGATTATTTTTGGTGCGCCCTGTATATGCGACAATAATTTCTAGTAATGGACATTGTTGTCTCATTCACATTCGTTCCTGAATAAGGTTCCTAGCTATCATAGATGTCGAGCAATCAAGCTCCGACGCACTCTAATGCCCCACCCTGTATATACGAACATTTTTTAGCGTCTATAGATGCAATATCAAAATTCACCCTGAAAAAATTGAGAAGGCGTAAATACTTCTGAAGATGTCATTTTCTGATTCAGTCTCAGGAATTTGAAAAAGTTATAATATACAGGGTGCTCTATTCAAAAATACAAAACCAGAGCCATTTCCGGTAGAACCAGAAGTGACAGGGATCATATTGAATTTCATTTTCATAAACCGACTATCCTAGAAGTTATTACTCGTTTAATAGATTCGTTGACATCCAATACAGGACTTGAAGTCATCCTATCAATTGGCACGTCTTTCGAATATGCTCTTTCTAGAATTACTGACGCAAACTTCTAAATCTCCTTCATTTTCAGGATGCAATGCTCTCCAATGATATCATAGCCACTATAAGACAGACATTCAGTGAACTCCGAGAACGACTGATGGCATTTCTGAATGGAATGCTCAATATGCAGGGATAATCGAACTGAAGTGTATTGAAATTGTTGAAAAATTAAAACTTTCCATAATTATTATTGAAATAAAGATACGTTAGAGGTGTGCATATATACAGTTGAATTGTGAAGGACCTACTCCCATTTTGATCATACATATTTAGAACATATTCTCAATGGAAACGAAGGTATCAGGAGGAAAATGTGGGTGCGATGCCGAATTGTAGGTGCCAGAAGAAGGGGTAGGGCAAGGCAACAAAAAATTTACCACATTTTTTGTCCATGGTCCTTGAAAATTCCAATCTTTCTTGCCGACTACATAACCTTTGGTTTTGTTGGAAATTAGTTGATGATTCAAGATTGTAGTCTCAGTAGGTTTACTTACTTTACAATTCCCTAGTTGAATTACCTGAACCATTTGTAGTCAACCAAATCATCATTAACATTATTGAAGAAAGAAGGAAAGGATTTTATTCATCTATGAGGACTATACATTATACACATATGACAAAGATATAGTACAATGCACCATCCTATCAAACTAGTCAGTTCACAAAAAAACAAAATGGACAAACAACGGACAATGACATGCTATAGAATAATTATAATTATATCTAAAAGGGACATCATTTTTCCAGGCAACCAGATGACGAATGATCACGTCACCGTGACGTCCCTAATTGGTGATTTTTCGTCAGAGACGTCACATACCAATTTATGACGTCACTATGACGTACTTTCTATGACGTGATAATCACGTAATCGTTTCGACGTCGAGTGAACGTCACTCAGATGGGTAAAAGAAGACGTCAGTTTGCAGATGTTGCAGGGACGTCCTGTCGACGTCCATTTTTCCCAGACCTTGTCTAAACCATGGATACTCAGTATAACTCATGAAAGCAGTATCAACATGCAAGTTCTATTGGAATTATTAATATACCTGAAAAGTAGGAGATAACTTTTTTCTAAAAAACTTCGACACACTGTATATCTCGAAAACAAACAAGCTATGTGTACGTATACAAATGAATGTTAAGGTATACCTATATTGAAACCGTCACTCTAATGACGTTGCAGTGACGTATCTATGGCGTCTAATGATCACGTCGGTGTGACGTACTATTAATTTGGTGAGCTTCGTCATTCAGAAAATACGTTTCAATAATTTGCTATTTAGATTTTTGTTGAGTGATAAAGAATGCATCAATATACATCATTCAACAAAGTGAAACCGAATTCGCCAACATCTTTTCCATTGCTATCAAACTATTCTTTGTTTGCATACATCTCGCCGACACAAACTACATGATTTTTTATACAAATACGAGTAACTGATTGCATTCTGATGGAGATGCATTCTGATGGAGATGCGTACTGAAGGATATAGCGCTGCTGAATAGGCGATTGAATGAACATAACACAGGAGGGACCCACCAAGCAGACTCAACAATACATGATCAATATTATATAATGTCCTCAGAAGCCAGTGGTGTTTATCACACCATGTTTATGGGAATCTTTTTTACGTATCATCGCCAAATTTAATCGTCATTTTGACGTCATTATGACGTCAGTCGGACGTCACAGTTTGATGAGTGAATGACGTCAATACGACGTGAGTAATATGACGTAATTGGGCTGTGACTTATTCACGTCAATATCACGTCATGCGACCTCAACTACCGACGTCACCTTGGTCATTTAAGTGACGTAAAAAATACGTCATTGGAACGTCATCTGGTTGTCTGGGATATATAGCGATAATTTATAATAATAGGTAGAGACACACTTTTTCGAAAATTCCATTAGGTAACTAATCCTATTGTAGCACTTTATTCCAATGTGCTATGGTGACATATTGGTCAATCTCACACAAAGTTAGTTTCGAGAGCATGAGCTCCAAAGTTTGAACAACGTTCTCTATATTTTTTCATGAAGTACTAATTCTGCAAAAATTTACTCTGGAAACCCACTAAAATATGAATATGTTGTCCAATTTTCGAGTGGATACTACAAGCGGTTTCTTTCTAATGAATTGAAGTTGTTTTGGATATAGACCAAAAAGCTGTTTTCACCAAATTAAGTATTTATTTGGGGATATAGACCATATATGCTGGATAAAGCTCAATCCAATTCTACGTCAACTCAAAACTAAAATCGAATGATGTATCTGGTTCATGATAGGTCTAAATCCATAGAGTATAGGCATATCAAAGTCAAAGACGTGAACATTTTCAATTCGCTTTGATTATGTAAAAGTTACAGTGTTCTGCTCATCCATATTCTTCAAATTGACTCAACTAAGATTTCACTCTTCTTACTGAACTATAGTATTTTCTCATTGCACATTAGTTTGAAAGAATAGAATGACAGACTAACTCCCTCTTACTTTCTTCACAACATTCTTTTTTGAGTTCGATTTGGTTGAAGCTATTTTGTCACTTTTTTTTTGCTCTAACATCATTTGTGGTGCAGGAATATTGATAATACTGTAAAATTTCCTTTCATTTCCAGGAATATAAGGTAGCATATGGTAGAATATGGGAAGCTTTCTGATGTATTAGATGTTTCATTTTTGTGTACGGTATCTGATTATGAGAATAGCTTCACAAACTGCTGAGCACTGGTCAAAACATGGAAATCTGAACACACTATTTTATATCTCTTCACAGTTCACACTACTGAAACACTTTACATTTTCATTTCACTTTAATGACATTGGCCAACATAACACTAACATAACGGAAATGCCTATTTTAATTCTTACGAACATTTCATCTATACAACTCAATTGTTGGAAAAAGTGGAGATAGACCAATCTAATTCTCAGGCGACGCTATGTGTAGCCGTGAGAATGGTTGATGGATATTTGGTTTTTGTCTGGTGTTACATTAATTTATATCTTCATTTTTGTCAAAAGCTTCCTCATTTCCTTCGACTTAAGTGAAAAATAAAAAGACTAGGTAACGTCAGAATCTCTGATTTTTTTGAAAATTGATCTACATGATGTTATTGGTGACACATTATACATAGCTCTAACTACTTTCTTCTGAGCTACGAAAGCTCTATCGAAATGACGTGAAGCACCCCAAAATATTAAACCGTATTGGAGGGCTGACTCCACTAGTCCATAATAGAGAAGTTACAATATGTGATACGAGCAATAATGAATCAATAACTTCATCATGCCCTTTCGTGTTTTCATAAGTAATATCACGATGTTCTGAATATTCGAGATAATTCTTGCCAAGCATGCAACACCACGAGTTCGTCAGGACGAGTGGTATTGCTGTACGGCAACACAATTGAGTTAACAGTGAAAGACAGGATTATGAGAAGATATTCAGAACACAGTGGTATTTTGCTAAACTATTTCACGTTTACGAAGCACAAAAACATTCATTATAAGTCAGGGATTCATTCTGACAAGCACAGTCATAATTATCGTATGCCAAACTGACAGACTCTGCTTCGCTATTCATGGTTACATTCTGACTTTGCTTCGCTATCCATGGTTATATCGTTGAAAACGTCAACGCTGATAGAACAATCAGAATTGTAAGACAGCTAATGTTTTCGCGATAAGCACACGTTGCCTTTGGCTTGTGATTGGTCAGATTATGTGATGAGTGAAATAGTCAGCAATACATTTTCTTTAATGATTCAATTGCTGATATACTATAGTTCATCGTCTTTAGGCATTATCTTTAAGGTGTATTATAGCTATGTTATCTTGTTAATTCTGCATCAACTAATTGCATTTTTAGTTATATTCTGTTGAAAGACTCACAGATCCTTATAACTAGCATTGTAATAACTCATTGTTGTTCGTACTGTATCTCAATAAATTTCTAACAATATTCATTGTTGGTTCGGAAATTGCATGTCGAATGAGTTTCAATCAATAAAATAATCATTCATTATTGTATATATGAAAATATTACCTAACTCACATTTTAAGTGCTACAAAAAAATATTCTGTCATTATCCTTATAGCCATAGTTTCTTGTATCTCGGAAGGACTCTGATTTCTGAATATACACAGAACTTTTTATTTTCGATTTGATTTGATTCATTCATAATAATATGTGATACAATTTATATACCTATATTATAAGATTATAACATAACACCCCCACCAGAAGGACAGAATCCACCTAAGCAAGTGAATGCTTGTGTCGTGTTGTTATATGCTTCAGTGTGGGAATATATATGTAGTATACGTACATATAATAATAATTGATATTTTGAGACGAGTGTAGCTCACATATTATCTACTAGGTTTCAATATAAAATCAATAGGATGGAATTCGAAATCGGAAATAGAAACAAAGGAATAAATAGAAAAAATTAATTGAGTTTCTCAGTTGAAAATACGAAGTATAGTCGGAGTCTCAGTGACATAAATTTTGATTTTCAATTTGTAACTCCTAATTTACATGATTCTTTTTATTTCCAGGGGTAGCATATTGTACAGTTTAGGCCCTTAATGAAAAATAGACTTCTGCGTACGACTCTTTTTGAAATTGAGAATTTTGATGGATAGATTCTTTACCGATCGCCTTTTTCAAAACTTATTCTTATTATCAAACATCCACGAAAGACATTGATATGAATACAAAACTCTGATATCCAAGAGCTTTTCGGCGTTCGTATACACATTTATTCAATTATATTACTAACTAGTAACACTACACAACAATATTTTTCATTACCTCGAAAAGGAACTATTTTTCTTTGCTCCAACAGTTGGCATAAAACTCTTTTGAATTTGATATTTATTGATATCGACCCCCACATCCAGCAAACAAAGGACCTGAAAATGAAATAAAAAACATTTCAATCCATGGAATGTAGGATTTCACTCACTTCATCACCTTCACCAACGATGATATAACATATATACACGATTATTTCCGAATGAGATCAAGTCTAGAGTATCAAAAAAATGTTCGTACCCAGAGTCGAACTGTTGTTGAAATTGAGAAAGTGTGAACAAATCTTGAACATAATTTGATAAAGAAACATCGAAATACTGATGTATTAACAATTGTGTGCAGGAATATCAGATTCAATACAGGGTGAGTCATGACTAACCAGCCATATCCTAATGGCGGATAGAGGAAGTCAAGATGAGTTGATATATATGTGAAAAAATATATTCTGCCTATTCCTATATTCCTAACAGCAATACAGAAATTATTCACATTCGGGGCGAAACTTTGATGAATTAAATTTTCCAACAATTTACCTCTACTGACACACCACACGATGGCCTACTATGGAAGACAAATTGGACTTGAAAAACTTTCTAAGTGTCAGAATTTCGACTTTTTCAATCGTATTTTTCAAACACTTGCATCAGAATCAGAAAGATCAGATAAAACACTACAAGAGTAGCTTTTCTATTTTTACGGTACACTTCGACCAGATTGGTGAAAAAATATCAAACGAAATTCATACGAATATTTCTTCGATTTTGTCCAGGCAATTACTTTCTACATTCGACTGAAAGTATTCGAATCAGATTTTTTGCATATTGATTCGGCAGCAGAGTTGAGAAAAAATATTATCAAAGAAAAATCAGGACTGGTTTTTGGAAAGAATCACAATACATTATAATTTTCGAAGAAGATTCGTCTGTAAATCCTAATATTTTTCAACAATGATTCTCAAAATGTCCTCCTCCTCAATTTTTTACATTTTCTGTATAGAATAGAATAGAATAGAATGATTTATTTACCATAAAAGTGCTACAAAGAACACAAGGTTTTGTCATGAGTATTAAATAAAATAATATAAACTAAGAATATGATATACACACAAACTTACACTAACAAAACATACATGCATATATATGTATGCATATACACATCTGTATAATATTTCAATAGGCACACATCTTTCATGACAAACGGACCAAGAAATAATCACAAAATTTTATTACTTCTATAGTAATCTCGTAGACCAATATTCAACATTTTTCAAAGGATTCTTTCAGTCTATAAAAACTGTTTTCTACTAGAAAAAAATGAATTTTTTTCCTGAAAATATTCAATGTTGTAGCATTTCTTATTGTGACTGGTAGTTTGTTATATATGTAGCTCCCAGCACAGTATGGCGATTTCTGGTATGAACTGGTATTGAAATTCGAAATGTGAATTTCTTGCGCTTTTCTCGTGTGATACTTATGTATGTCTGTATCAAGTTGGAATTTATTTTTATTTTTATGCATAAAGTAGGATAATTCGAAAATATATATTCCCGTTATTGTTAATATTTTCTGTTTTCTGAAGGTTTCCCTACATGTTTCTCGGTATTGCAAATCGAATAAAATTCTGACGATTCTCTTATGTATAACAAAAATTCTGTCGATTTCTGAGGCCTGGCCCCATATTATTATATTGTAACTCAAGATAGAGTAGACGAGAGAATAATAACATGTTATGAAATCGCGTTGATTTATTTCTTTTTTCAAATTCAGAATGGCAAAAGTACTTTTAGCAAGTTTGGAGCATAAGGAGTCTATTTCTTTGTTGAAAGTTAAATTGGTATCAATGGTTGTGCCCAGAAATTTGACATGGTCACTTGTTTCAATTTCATCAATTTTTGGCAGAATATTTGTGTTTATCAGTGAGAAATTCATAAACACTGTCTTATGTACATTCATTATTAAGGAATTCCTATGACACCATGATTTGAATTGCATAATTACTATATTTGCTTTATTTTCCAATTCTAGCAATTCGTTATCGTGTATAATTACTGATGTATCATCAGCATACATATACAGGGTGTCCCATAAGCAAAACGACAAACTTTAAGGGATGGTAGAGGACATCACAATAAACATTTTTGCTCGATAAACATAAGTCCGGAAACTCTTCGTTTTCGAGATACAAAAAATGATTAAAAGTCATTAATAATAATTAATGATTAGTAGAAAGAAGTTAATGGGAGTTTTATTAGTTTTTCAATATTGCAATAAACGCATTGGTGAAATTTGAGATATGATTTTGAAGCATTTAATTTTTTTTTCGTAGATGTAGGAGATATGGTTTTTTTTTTCTTTAAAACGAAGGTAGATACGAAAAAATTTCAAGGAACGAAAAAGTGGCATTTCTAGTTGTTCATTGAAAAAAAAATTATCATAATTACAAAAAATCTACTGGGCGATATTTTTTTTGTGCAAAAACTATCCGACATAGCCCCTGGGCACGCTCCTGAAATTATTGGGCAAATTCTAATAGCTCCAAAAGATACCTTATAAATGTATCAATAATCTGTGGAAATTTCATCAAATTCGACTAAATCGTTTTTACGATATTAATAAAAAATCGGTTTCTTAAAAAAATTTTAACACCCTGTATCTAGAAAACGAAGAGTTTCCGGACTTATGTTTATCAAGCAAAAATGTTTATTTTGATGTCCTCTACCATCCCTCAAAGTTTGTCGGTATGTTTATGGGACACCCTGTATATATCACCAGAAATTACAAATTTTGGTAAGTCGTTGACAAAAATAAGGAAGAGTAGTGGAGAGGAGATCTCTCATGGTTTTTTCCGTCGACCTCGTATGAACGAGTAAGTTTAATGTTGAAATCGTTCATTAATGACCCCTTTTAATGATCGATTTGTATATTAATGCACGATTGTTTTATAGACAACCAAACATACACCGCGCGTGCATTCATTGTTTATGCTATAACTTTCGGAATCTGCATTTTGATCGAAAATATGGATTTCATCGAAGATTTTCCGTTAACGGGTTCGCCTTTAACACAAGAAATTTATTTTCTATGTTGATCATTTCCACAAATGTCAAATGTCACTAATGTCAGTAACAAGGCTACTGGGCGATCCTTAGCAGTTTCCGGATGAATGATGAATTCGCGAACCAAGTTTTCTTCATTGCAGGAGAAATGAGAAATAGCGATTAATGATCTCGAACATTAACGCGCTCGCTTCGCTCGCACGTTAAAATATCTCGATCATTAATCGCCCTCACAAAATTGTTATCTTTACATGGGTACCACCTACTCACCATCATTTAAAAACTAAGTACTTATACCTATTCCATAGCTTTTACTCAAACGATATTAACAATCTGAAGAAAACAACAATAACGTCTGTATATACAATATCAACATATGTGAATATACAGGGTGGGCCACCAGTAACGCCTCGGTCTCTAGAAGGCTAACCATTTATCTTCTTGGAATTCTTCCTCTCTAGGAAGTTGCACGTCAACAAAGGCTACCATTTAAAATTATTTCGAAACATACAGGGTGTCCCCAAAAACCATAAAACACTGAAGTTAAACTTTTTTCTATCGAACACCCTATATATTATTTCATTTTGAGATTCTCCCTGATGAGCTGATTTCAACGACCCATCATACTTGGGGTCTAGCAGTTATAATTACTGAAATATAGGGTGTGAATAATCGAGATTTTTCAAGCTCAAGAATTTTTTGTGTCGAAACTATTCATAATTGGTCAAAACGGCTTACATGTCCCTATCTCAACGTTTGATTAACTATATCTACTGATATTTAATTGGGACATATACCGGGTGATCAAGATTCTGAATTCTGCACCACCCTGTATATGAGGAAGAATTCCAAGAAGATAAGTGGTTAGCCTTCTAGAGACCGAGGCGTTACTGGTGGCCCACCCTGTATAGGTAGTATTTTGACACAGACTGGAAAAGTACAATTTCGATATAACTAAAGTATCATAAATAAATACCAGCACTATATTTTCATATTCAAGGAATATACTATAGAAGTTCAGAAAAAATTCCAATACCTACCTCCTATCCCTATCCTCCCTAGGAACGCACGATGTTCTTTGAACATTATAGGGATTCCCTTTCGTGCGCTCCAAGCGATAAAAAAAAGTGAAATATATCAATATCAGAGTGGCAAATTGTATTGTTCATACATCTTATAAGAGGTGAATTACTATAATAATTAGTTGAGAAAAAAGGTGGGTAGATAGTAGATCTTTTCCTAACCGTTCAGGACTACAATTCAAGCTCAGGAATCCAATGCATGCTATAGAATCAACATGATTGTTGAAGATCTTGTAAATGAATAATATGTCAACGAAGTGAGTAGATTATCTATCCTATATAAAAACTTGAGTCGCTCTCATAGCTCATGTAGTGACGGAAGCGGAAAAATCTATAGTTCAAATTGTTGGGGAATTTTTTTGAACATGTTCAATTTGATTCACATATTTGTCATACACGGTATTCCAAATAGAGCAGTATTCAAGGATAGGCCTGACTATAAGGATTTATATAAAGTGGTAACTGATGAATAATTTTGAAATTCTTTAGTATTTCTCAGAATAAATCCCAGAGTAACTAGTATCAGTCCTAGATCTCGAACTTCTCTAATTGTTGATATTATCTGATTATTGATATATAGCTTCCTGATAGCACAACTCGATCTAAAAAATTTTTGTTTGTGTTTTGGACATCCTCCTCTGGACATCTTGGACATCCATAGGACATCCAGTTTGTGTACAGTGGATGACGTATGGATATCCATAGGATATCGCGTTTCCAACTCTATAGCTATTCATATGGTATCCGACATGGACATCTATATGGTATCTGTCATGGACGTCCATATGGTATCTGTCATGGACATCCATATAATAACTTTTATGGGATGTCTGAAATGTATGCATTCATATATAGAAATAATAAGATCTGGTCAAAAATAGAATCTATATCTGGTTGTTATTCATTGTGAATGTGATTATGTTCAACAACAATAGGTACTATAATATTCTATATCAGATTGATGTGATATGTTGCTTCTATTGAAACCCCCTTCATTATCTTCAGTTTGGTAGAGCTGACAAAATATGAGTTCGATCTGAACAAAATTGTCAAGTTCACTTCTGCACTATTAGGCACTTTCAGATCCGTTGTAACTAGTTGAAATTCTTCATCTACATCAACACATCATAGAATGGCTCTTCACATCAAGTGACCTATTTACTCTCCAACCGAAATGACATAACAATAAAACACTGAGGAACTCGTCGTTCACACACAATAGTTATTTTTGTATCTAGAGCGCGAAATGCTCGAGTTGCAAACAAACTCACTTCATTTGAAGGTACCTCCATTTCAAACTTTTTGGACAAAAAATCCAATGAATTTTGGATCTTGAGGATATGGCTTAATCGAATTAAAAAAATTGTCCATTGTATAAAGATCTAGAATACCTCTCTAATAAGGCCCTGTAATCCATTTTGTGTTCCTGAAACGTTCCTGAAACAAACTATGTGAAATATGAAACATTTCATCTACTACTATTGGACAAAAGTAGAGCAACAAAGTGCTGTTATTTCTTTGAATCTGAAGATTTATTTATATGATTGTGATCCCCGGCTAATTTTAATGAAATATGATCCCCACAATATCAGTAATATTTCACAATAATTTGGTACACTTTAAACAAAATAAAGGTAGAAAAATACTTATAATTATCAACATCGACGAAATGCAGTGCGACATAAGTAAAGCAACAAATTGTGTCAACAGTATTTTATTCTAGATATTACGATGAAAGAACATTAAACACATTTAATAATTACAATAGCCAGAAGTATTATATTAATAGTTAATAGAATATCCATCATTATTTATTACTTGCCGACAACGTCGCGGCATTGAATCAATTAATTTTTGAAAAGTATTTTCGGAAAGATTTGTCCAAACTTCATTGATTTTATTTACCAATGATTGTTTATTTGGAAATATTTGTGTACGAATTCCACGTTCTACTTCCTCCCATAGATTTTCAATGGGATTAAGGTCTAGCTCGAGGTCTAGAGATTGTGCCGGCCACTGCAAAACCCGAACATTATTTTCTTGAAACCACTCTTGAACAATTCATGAAGAGTGTTTTGGATCGTTATCCTGTTGGAAAATAAAACTCAACAGAATTTCCCACTCTGCATAAGGCAACATCACATTTTGCATTATATCTCTATAGACAAATCGATCCATGGTGTCATTAATAAAGCTTAAAGGGCCTACCCCATTCCATGAAAAACAACCCCATAGAAAAACACTGCCTTTACCATGTTTAACTATGGGTGTAACGTATTTGGGATTAAACCTTGTGTTGATTGGCCGTCTTACACGCTTCATTCCATCAGAATTATAACGCGTTTCATCGCTAAATAGAACTTTTCGTCTACTGTCCAATTCAAATGTCTACGTGCAAATTCAAGCCTAGCCACACTTCACTAAAACCTTTGTTTTTCAGAAAAATATTAAAATGTTGCTTTACTTTTGACGCATTACAATTCTGTATTTGAAAGTTTACGTCAATATCAGTTCATTTGTTTTGATTGTTGGAAAAAGCTGTTGACGCCGATAACAGCAGCCTATTTTGATATTTAAGACACAATGTATTTAAATACAATATCATGCATTCACTATTATGGAATCGAGATTTCTTTCATTTTTTGAAAGTGTTGCTTTACTTTTGTCCGATATTGTATATACTCCGAAAAATTCATTAGACATTCTAGAGACCTAGGGTGTGTAATGTTTCATTGGAATGTTTCAGCCCAAATCTCCATGAAACATTCAATAAACAGTACCTATACATTATCATCTTTGTGATATTTCACTATTGCATTTCATGAAACGTTTCACAAATAGGGTATTTGAAACATTTCCTTATTGCACTATTCGCAACATTTCCAACATGACTTTTTTTCAACATTTCCGATACATCTCACTTCTGCTGATACTAGAACATTTCACATATGGAACCATTTTTGATTCATACCAAGACTACATTATCACAGCAGTTAATTGAGATCACTCAATCGAAAGCAAAGTGAACCCTAATTAACATCGTTTATAATGTAGTCAATTGGTATTTATATAGGTATATAAAGAAAAGCAGGGTGAATGAAATAAAACTGCAGTTTTAGTGGATTTTATACTATGAGAAAACTCATTACATCAACCTGAGACCTGATTGGCGAAACCAAGCTGCAACATATTTTTCAAATTCCATGTTCGTAATAGGAAACTTTGTTCTGACAGCACCTGAAAAAAATGTTAAGACCGACAAAACAATGTACAAAAAAGTTCAGGTTATTTTTGCCACTATAACTAACTAACTATAACTTCAATGTATTCAATTTTTGGGTGATTTTCATTCCATTCACTCAAGCATCGAATATTCAGTGAATGTACAGGTAAACCTACTCATTCATAGTTGTCATTATGAAGTTTTAACATTAGTAATACCAAGGAACGCTGAAAATGGCTTCCCCTCTTCACCTTCAATCTTTCACAGAAAAGAAACAGAACCGAAAAAAAGAATGGCAGAATGTCTTCGTCTTCGCGTTGACCCGTATTAGAGTACAATGAAAACGTTTCGAAGATGATTCTGAACAACTAGTGAACACCTGTATTGAAACATTTCAGATATGTTTCACATTACGCATAACAGAGAAATATTACACATATCTACGTGAACATGGCGATGTTTCAGATGACATTTCAAGCAGAGAATTTTTGTAATGAATATGAAACGTATGTATTGACATATTTCTGGAATATTTCACATAACATGGAGAACTTCAGAAATGTTTCCTTTATGTCAACATTTAAATGTTTCAGATGACACATCTAGAGATTGACATAGGACATTTCAAGCAGGAAATTTTCGTAACGAATATGGAACGTATGTATTGACATATTTCTGAAATATTTCACATAGCATGTGGAGAGCTTCAGAAATGTTTCCTTTATGTTAACATTGGAATGTGATGACACGTATTAGGAAACTTTTGAAATGTGTCTGAAACGCGTTGTGTTTACTGGGGGTACAACTTGACCATTGCACAATTTTGAAATGGTTTGTCTGTAGGAGGTTGACAGGTGGTTGAAATTCTGTATGAAAAAAAAAATCAAAAATGAAAATCGACCTATCCAAGGACAGATTCCATCATAGATTTCCACACTGTACTTATATTCTTTGTTGATTTTCCATGAAAACAACAACGCACATTATGGCCTCGGCTGAATATTCAATCATTTTGATTGTGGAAAAGTAATAACCTCATTAAAAATAAAAAATTGATTCAGCCGAGATTAATACGCAAATTTTCAAAAATAACTACTATGATTATGAACGGTAACAACGTAACACGTGAATATATAAATAGGTATATGATCATTCACAATTAATTAGCTGAATCGTCATACTCACCATCGTTTTTTGATTGAGAAAAGTCAGGTGAAAAATGGCAATATGGCCCAGACTCGTGTTCGTTGCAACTTTATTTGTAATGGTAAGTTACCAAAACAAGTCATCAATCAGAATACCAAATTTTTTATCTAAGAATAATAATATTTTGTTTTCAACTGATGCTAAACGAGAACTAATGGTGTTAAACGAAAAATAGCAATGTTAATACCAAATACCGAAGTGAGGTACGAAACCGTTTGATCTGTTCACAAAATGCCAATAGATGGGTATGAAGAGATGCAAAACTCTCAGAAAGGATGCAATTTTGGCATATTCGTCAATAAAATCGGAAATTTGTTGAATCCTCTATACCTTAGCTGAGTTCGGAAATGGGAAAGTGTCTACACTTTTGACACAATGTTCACCGTTCCGTTCGTTAAATGATCAGTTGTAATAAGTGCAGGGTGCACTATTCAATGTTCTGAATAGAAAGATAGGTGCGATTAGTGTTCACACCCTTTACTGCTCAGTTTTCGTCTGTGGATATTGGAACAAATTTGTACCCCACATTTTATTGACAAGACTCATTTAAAGTTTGAACCAATGAATAATTATCATTTCCTGCGAATATATCGGGTGGTCACAAAAAACCGGAAGTTTTTATTTTCCTCGTGGTTTCATCATTTCTCAACCGAATTCAAATTTCTTGGCGTCGTTTCATGGCTAAAGGGCTATTGTATACAGTGGAATATTCGAAAATTCCATAATGAACAAAAACAAAATGGCGGATTCTACCAAAGTATTGTAATTTACAAAAACCGCTGGAGAAAAAGAAAATCAGATTTTTTCCAACCTGTACCGATGTCATCTTAGCCTATTCATTTCTGAAGAGAATGAGTACTCGAACATCGAAATCGAACAAATAGTTCAGTAGATACACTCATTTCTTTGCAATTTGTTATGGAGTGAATGTGCGAGTCTCGTATAAACGATTATTATTATTTTGCTTCAGGCTTCATGAAAATTCAATCGAATTTGGATTTCTTGGAGTTTTTCCAAAGATAAAGAACTGTAGTA
This sequence comes from Phaedon cochleariae, assembly GCA_918026855.4. Lineage (NCBI taxonomy): Eukaryota > Metazoa > Arthropoda > Insecta > Coleoptera > Chrysomelidae > Phaedon > Phaedon cochleariae. The sequence continues at coordinate 23,498,855 of OU896717.1, read as the reverse complement.
CATAATGGAACATTTGAAAATCCAATAATTGAAAGAAACAAAATGATGGAGAATCCAGAATTTTCGTGATTTTCAAAAATCTCTGGCGAATAAAAAAATGTTTATTCTTCCAATCAGAACCAATACAATTTGAGATCATTGATTTCTGAAAAGAATGAGCTCTCGAACATCTGAATCGAACAATTAGTCCAGGAGAAACACGACGTTCTCTTTGGCAAAGTGTTATGGTGTGAAATCCAAATTCGATCGAATTCTGATAAAGCCAGAAGCAAACTAAAAGTAATTCTTATCACGGGATTGGCACATTCAATTCAGATGTTCTAGTGCTCATTCTGTTTAGAAATCAATGATCTAAAATTGTATCGGTCCTGATTGGAAGAATAAACATTTTTTTATTCGCCAGAGATTTTTGAAAATCACAAAAATTCTGGATTCTCCACCATTTTGTTACTTTCAATTATTGGATTTTTAAATGTTCCATTGTGTACTATAGTTCTTCATCTTCGAAATAACTCTAAGAAATCCAAATTCGATCGAATTTTCATGAAGCCTGAAGCAAAATAATAATAATCGTTTATAAAAGATTCGCACATTCACTCCATAACAAATTGCAGAGAAATGAGTGTATCTACTGGACTATTTGTTCGATTTCGATGTTAGAGTACTCATTCTCTTCAGAAATGAATAGCCTAAGATGACATCGGTACCTACAGGTTGGAAAAAATCTGATTTTCTTTTTCTCCAGCGGTTTTTGTAAATGACAATACTTTGGTAGAATCCGCCATTTTGTTTTTGTTCATTTTGGAATTTTCAAATATTCCACTGTATACAATAGCCCTTTAGCTATGAAACGACGTCAAGAAATTCGAATTCGGTTGAGTAATGATGAAACCACGAGGAAAATAAAAACTTCCGGTTTTTTTGTGACCACCCGATATACTAAAAATATGCATTATTCCTTTGTGAATGCTACAGGAGATCCAGAAGTAAGGAAATGATGAATGTTATTTCCCAGTTATCATAAGTATACAAATGTGAAAAATTCATTATCTTGTTCAGTGAACAGCTAATTGTTTTTCTGTAGATATCATATGAGGTAAAGCAAAGGTGATTCACATCACTATACAATATACATCACCTGAAACTTTCAACATTCGCTACAATTATGATATTCTTTATAGACCAGGGAAACAGAATCAGGTTGCAGATGCCTTCTCGAGGGTGTGCAGTTCCATTCAACCAAGCAAACTCCACTCACTTCATTGTGACTTGTGTCATCCTGGTGTAACTCGGATGATACACTGGGTGCGAACTCATAACCTTCCATTTTCTGTCGAAGAAGTGCGTAAAGTTACTGCATCTTGCCCTGCGTGTAATACAGTAAAACCAAAATTCTATAAAAACAATAATTCACAACTCATCTAAGCTACTCATCCTTTCGAGCGCCTCAGCATGGATTTTGAAGGCCCACTTCCATCTAAGTCTCGTAATAAGTATCTTCTCACAATCATTGATGAGTACTCAAGATTTCCATATGGGCGTGTACACCTTAGTAGAACTTTCAACTCAAACCATGTTTATAATGATCCTTTTATACATAAATAACGATTGACGACATAATTCCATCTAAAAATTAACTGGAATGTTTTATTTTTGGACATAAATAATAGTACCTTCTGAAAACGGACCCTCTTTATGACGTAGAAACCTCATCTCGCCTGGAACCAATGAGCGTGACCCATAGAGTGACCCATGTGTGACACTTATCACTGTTGCCATATCATCTAAACAAAATATCCGAGAGATCGAAATCGATATTGAAATATCTTTTGATATCAACTACCACTACTGCAGAAAAATATATTCAACTTGTCGATTGTAGGTTGAATCATTAGAATATAAACAATCTCTAAACAACGAAATGTCTCAATCTCAAAACCATTTGCACCACGACAATTTCACAATAATCCAATATATTTCATGAACGCAGCAACATTGCTTTGCTGACTCGTTTCACATGGAGCTGGTTTTGCATCGAGTCTCGAATTCCGATTCCGAAGTTATTTATGTCGTCTAAAATGAGAAGAGAAGAAACGTAATGAAATTAATCTTGCTTTATATCATATCAATACATATTATTGGTATATTGAATATAAACATGAACGTTAAATCAGGATTTGTAAAAGGCTCATCAGATGATCTACCGGAAATTGATTTGAAAATGGTTAATTATTTTTATGTCTCTAACATACTAGAAAATCTCCACAGTTCCTCAGTGCTGAAATGAGGAATAGAAAATCTGAAAGGTAAGTTCCACAATATTCATTCAATTTTCATTGCTTGTACCTATTATAGTTGCATTGGAAAATTGTTCACCTGAAAGGATATTTTACATCAGAATACCCATCATATGGAGATTCCGAGGGAGAATCCTCATTAAATCAGTCACTGATCGATATGTTTACCTATGCAACAATATGATCAATTGGTATGAAACAATGCTATTCCCAAGACTAGATACTGCTTGCATCTCCCCCTGAATGTTCTTCTAGGAGATGGATCATTCATTCTTCAAGCAATTTCTCTATGAATTTCTGCAAAGCAAAACTACTACTATAATATTGTGTTTACCCAGTGAGGGGCGAGATTTGTTCTCAAAATTACCAGCTGAATGATGTTTTTTTAATTGCAATTAGGCACAGAACATTTCTCAATCATACTTTTGTCGAAATATTTCAATTTAATATTCGAAAGTTGCAGAAACTCAATATAGGTTAGAATTGATCTTCTTCTTGTTCTTATCATCTATGTCCCAAAAATCAACTTGCCGATTCACCAATCTTGGTGCTTTGTGAGAAATCATGTATCATTCATCTCTGTCCGGAATAGTCTTGTTTCACAATTAGGGTTTTGACGTCACATCATCGCCTCGTTTTCAGAGGTACCTACGAAAAATCGGGGATTTCAATAATTTTTTATAAAACGTAGGGAGCTCACAGCAAGAAACGGTTTGCGGTGGTGAGCTAGTTTGGGTGAGTTCTATCGAATTATGAAATACATTTTTTTTGTGATATAAGCCCATTGTCTCGTTGACTTGTTTTTTATTTTTCGGCGTCCCTTCCTATGTTCACATGGATAGAGGCGCATCATTCATCTCCAAAGAAATTCAAAACTTTCTTCACACACGCGGTGTGGCGACCTCTCAATCAACTCCATACAATCCCCCCGGAAATGGACAGATAGATCGCGAGAATGGCACTATTTGGCGCACGGTGATGTCTCTTGCCCTGAAACAGAGGAACTTGAGAGTATCCAATTGGGGAATGGTTCCCCCAGATGCGCTTCATTTCGTCAGATCTCTCCTTTGCACAGCAACTAACGAAACACCCCATGAAAGGATGTTCATGCATAATCGAAGATCTACCAATGGCTGCTCTCTACCTTCCTGGTTAGTTCCTTCTTCTAAAGTACTTATGAAGAAACATGTTCGATCAAGTAAATTCGACCCACTGGTAAAAGAAGTGGAACTCATTGAAGTGAATATGCAATACGCCCGAGTCAGGCTAGAAGATGGAAGGCAGACAACCGTGTCCCTTAAACACTTGGCTCCGAACGGCAAGTAGAAATACAACCGGAACTTCCTCCAATGCTTGATGAAAATGACTCAACCTCATACCAACACCAATCGGATAATCAAGATCAAGAAAATCAAGAGCGACCTGCCACCGCAGACTATCCTGAAGATCCACCTATTGATCAAGGATATCCAGATCCTCCTACCACTGGAGAGAATCTTGTTCTTGATGAATCTACTCCCTCTCGCCGTGCCTCCCACTCAACAACTGATTCTTCATCCACTTTTCAAGACAGTTCTCACCCTCGTTCATCTAGAAATTTATGATGAATAAAGCCTTCATTTCCTAGAAAGGTTTATCACTACAATCAGCTTTCTTCAACTGATATTTCTGGGTGCCCTTTTCTCGATGCTTTTCACATACTTTGTGCATTGATAAATCTGAATAATATTCGTTTATCTTTCTTCGAACAATCCATCAGTTGGTGAATTCAGCAATACAGTGAATATTATGAATTTACCATATTTACAAAATAATTAAATATCCGATGTTCGTTGTTGTTGTCTGTCAGACTGGCACCACGACGCCAATGTGCGTTCATTTATTTTCCGTGCAGTGCTATGAGCCAATGACACCAAAATCACGTGACTTTCACACCGAACAACACCACAACATCTCGCCTGACACCGTGATTTCCGAACTCAAATCTTGTAGAGCATGTACTTCAAGGTGAAAAATACGTACCTAATTTCAATTATACAGTGTGTCCCACTTACCATGCTCACCATTGGTATCTTTTTAACGGTGAGAGATACGAGGTCGGTTAACCACCAAATGTGGAGTTTATCATGGCCAACTATAATGTGAAAAAATATTTGGATAAAATCTATTCGTTTTTGTTTTATACGCAAAAAACAGATTTTGATCATTTTCATGTCTCCTTCGTAACTCCTTTATTTATAAAAATATTCAAATAGGAATTTCACATTCTCATGGAAGTTTTTCAAAGTGATTTCGAGAAAAATATTAAAACTATACCAACTCTTCTAGAATTTGAGATATCAGCACCAACTTTAGTTTTTCAAATGTAGGTTATAGCTCACTATGACTTAGTTACAAATAACTTTTTTTTCTCTTACAGATGATATGTCGCAGTAATAGTTTTGTGTTGATAAAAACGGAGTTATCGTCATTTAAACAAAAACAAAAAATTATTTGGTAGTCGTCATCTTGAATTTATAAATTTTAACAAAAAAATCATGATCTCCGACCTCAAAAACCCCCACTTACCAATTTTAAATGGAATCGGACCAAATCTGGTCCGCCATCTTGGAGCAGCCATTTTTTTTATTTCAAAAACGAATGTACTGAGGCTCTGTACTCAAAAATTTATGAAGTTATTTCTGTACATGTTCCTTCAAAGATCATCCACAAATCAAAATTTCCAATTTGGTTCTCTCGGCAGACAATCAGATCAATAAAAGATAAAGATAAAAGCCACAGAAAGTGGAAAACATATAAGGATCAACAGGACTATGAAACATTTTCGGCTCTACGGAAAACGGTCAAGAAAAATATTTCCAATGATTATAATGTTTATATACAGTCAGTTGAGAATAATATTAAAATAGAACCAAAAAAAATTTGGTCTTTTTTAAGTAATAAAAGACGAACTAGAACTTTACCTGCTTCAATGCATTTCCAAGACGAAACAGCAACAGACAGCGAATCGATAAGTCAATTATTTTCTGATTACTTCCAAGGTGTTTTTGAACCGGACTCAACCCCATCATTGATACAATTTGAAAACAGCAATACGAATAATTTCAACATTCAATTAATAAATGAACATGAAATCAAAGAAGCTTTGATTAATTTAGACGTGAACAAGGGACCGGGACCAGATGGTATACCACCATTGTTTTTGAAAAATTGTGTTGAAACCCTTGTGAAACCTCTCTACATAATTTTTAATAAGAGTTTGCGTCACGGGATGTATCCTTCCAAGTGGAAAATTGCCCAGATAGTTCCGGTTCACAAATCGGGTAGTAAAAGTGACATTGCTAATTATAGACCTATTTCTCTTCTGAGCCACCTAGGAAAAATTTTTGAATCGATCATTACAAAAAATTTGTTTTTCCAAGTAAAATCTGTTATAAACTCTTACCAGCATGGTTTTTATGGTAGTAGATCTATCTTGACAAATTTGATTCCATTTATACAGGATACTCTTGAAACCATGGAGAGAGGTGTTTCCACATGCGTTGTGTACACCGATTTTTCGAAGGCTTTTGACAAGGTTCATCATCCGACCCTTATCATTAAGCTTCGGAATTTCGGTGTGCACGGAAACTTGTTGAAACTTCTGAGCTCTTATTTGGAAAATCGTCATCAATATGTCGTCATAAATAGCTGTCATTCTGAATCGAAACGTATTACCTCAGGGGTTCCACAAGGGTCTCACCTGGGGCCGCTTCTTTTCAATATATTTCTCAATGATATTGAGACTTGTTTTGAAAACACCAAAATCGCATTGTATGCTGATGACTTGAAGGTGTATAAAGATATTAACTCACTTACTGATTATAAGGGTTTACAAACTGATCTTAATCACTTCGGGAAATATTGTGCACTGAACAAACTTCAATTAAATTTGAATAAATGTAATAAAATACTTTTCACTAGGAATAAATCTCCTCTAGTTTCGGATCTTTACCTGAATGGTGAACGGATTGTTGACATAAATCTAATAAAAGATCTAGGAGTATATCTCGACACCAAACTTGCGTTTGATGTGCATATTGAAAAAACTGTTCAAAAGAGTCTGAGGAATCTGGGTTTCTTGTTAAGGGTGACAAGCAGTTTTAAAAGCAGAGAAACGATCATAGTTCTGTATAACTCCATTGTTAGGACATCTCTCGAGTATGCATCCATTGTCTGGAACCCCTCTTACAATGTATATATTGAACGAATTGAAAGAATACAGAAGAAATTCATCAATACCCTGAATTTCAGATTTTCAAGATGGAGGCATTATTTTTCTTATGAAGAAAATTTGAAATTTTATAAAATTGAATGTCTCTCCTTGAGAAGAAAATTTTTCGATATAAGTTTTGTTTACAAATTGCTTAATAATTATATAGATTCTCCATACTGTACTAATAAACTCTCTCTGAACTGTACTCCTTATGGGGTAAGAAATAGATTACTTTTTGTATCTGGAAGAAGTAGTACCAACTTTGTCTTCAACTCTCCAATGTATCGTTGTGTCAGATGTTACAACTCTTCGCTATGCGATAACAATGATATCGACGTGTTCTCGACTGCACTACTCACTTTCAAGAGGAAATTAAAAACAATTTTATTCTGTTGAGAACACTTCGAATCTTCAAACTCGTACTGATAGGTGGATATACAGGCTCGATAATGTGTTATTGTTTTATTATTATTATTATTTTTTTTATTTTTTTTTCCTATCTGATGAGGTTATCTTTTATTTCGTTTTTTCTTTCTTCTTAATTGGAAAATTACCTATTTTATAGTCTATTACTCTGTAGTATATAGTAGTAGTGCTGCACTTCATATCAACATCATTGTAATATTATGTTTTCCTTGTTGTGTAACTCAGTTATTGGGTGAGTGAAATCACCTGTTGAGTTGCCTACCTATGCAAATAAAAAATAAAATAAAAAAATAAAACAAAAATTCCATAATGTATTGTCACCGAAATTATGGACACCTGCTAAATTTCAAGTTGATCGAAGTCATGGAATTTGTGTTGAAATTAAAAAAAATGGCTGCTCCAAGATGGCGGACAAGATTTGGTCCGATTCCATCCAAAATTGGTGAGTGAGGATTTTTGAGGTCGAAGATCATGATTTTTTTGTTAAAATTTATAAATTCAAGATGGCGACTACCAAGTAATTTTTTGTTTTTGCATAAATGACGATAACTCCGTTTTTGTCAACACAAAACTATTACTGCGACATATCATCTGTAAGAGAGAAACAAGTTATTTGTAACTTAGTCATAGTGATGAGCTATGACCTACATTTGAAAAACTGAAGTTGGTGCTGATATCTCAAATTCTAGAAGAGTTGGTATAAATTTCATATTTTTTTCGAAATCACTTTGAAAAACTGCCATGAGAATGTGATATTCTCATTTGAATATTCTCATAAATAAAGAAGTTACGGAGGAGACATGAAGATGACCAAAATCTGTTTTTTGCGTATAAAACAAAAACGAATAGATTTTATCAAAATATTTTTTCACTTTATAGTTGGCCTTGACAAACTCCACATTTGGTGTCATTTAACCGACCTCGTATCTCTCACCGTTAAAAAGATACCAATGGTGAGCATGGTAAGTGGGACACATTGTATATACGTGCCTCTTTATGGTTGCATGCAGTTGCGTAGTATTATGTTCTCAATTCCCATTCCCTTCAAATTAATTTGTAGGTTAGCGGGTATGGGTTAATCTAATTTTCGTAATGATGGGATATTGTCGAAGAGAGAAATAATCCGTTCGTAGCAAAAGTAAAGTATGTAACGCGCTTATAAATCCTTCTAGACACTCGAATCATATTTTTACACAAATTATTTGCTTATTGATTGATTTGAAGTTGTTAGTGTAAAACGTGAAATAATATTGGAAGAAGAAATGGAATAACAAAACTTCAATGATATTATTTTACTTGATTTCTTGGGATTTTCTCTCCTCGTTTCTATAAAATAAAAATATGCGTATTATTTCAATATATTTGTAGTGGGACAAATGAGATAAATCTAAGCTAACTAAACATATCCTTACCGAAGATGGACAACATATGACAAAAAAACTAAGACGACAGGAACATAGATAAGATCTTCACGAATATGTCCAATTTTTTTCATCCACTCAAAATGAAAAATGACCCTGGAAAGTTAGGGACTACGAAACCCTTGCATTATTGCTTTATATCATAGTACAACTTCCTCTTAATCACTCAGTCCACTTTGATGCGCTCGTGCTCAAAATACTCGTTACTAAAAGGACGTTTTCAACACTTGTTACATAATATACTATTTTACTGTATCATTGAGTGTGAAGGACTGTATTCATTTTTATCGTGCCTGAGTCAAATATTGCTTTGCAGGGTTTGAAATCAAGTTGACGTGTTCTGTCCATGTTAATTAACTGTCATTGAGAATATCCAAGAACTTAGTTGAATCTGATGTATTGATCGTTTTTTCTTCCACTATATGAGACCTATACAGGGTGGGCCACCAGTAACGCCTCGGTCTCTAGAAAGCTAACCACTCATCTTCTTGGAATTCTTTCTCTCTAGGAAGTTGCATGTCAACAGAGGCTACCATTTGAAAATATTTCAAAACATACAGGGTGTCCCTAAAAACCGCAAAACACTGAAGTTATACTTTTTTGAATTGAACACCCTATTTATTATTTCATTTTGAGATCCTCCCTGATGAGCTGATTTCAACGACCCATCATACTTGGGGTGTAGCAGTAATAATTTCTGAGATATAGGGTTTGAAAAATCGAGATTTTCCAAGTTCAAGAATTTTTTGTATCAAAACTATTCATAATTTGTCAAAACGGTTCACATGTCCCTATCTCAACTTTTTATCCACTATCAATTAATATTCGATTAAAACAAATACTGGGTGGTTCAGAATTGAGATTTGTGACCACCCTGTATCTATTTTGATTAAATACCAATCGATAGTGAATGAAAAATTGAGATAGGGATATGTAAATCATTTTGAAAAATTATGAATTGTTTCCACACAAACAATTCCTGAACTTGGAAATCTCGATTTTTCACACCCTATATCCAGTAATTATTACTGCTAGACCCCAAGTATGACGGCTCGTTGAAATCAGATATTCCGGGAGAATCTTGGAATGAAATTTCATATAAGGTGTTCCATCAAAAAAGTATATATTCAGTGGATTTTTTTTGGGGGGAGGACCCTGTATGTTTCGGAATAATTTCAAATGGTAGCCTATGTCGACATGCAACGTCATAAACAAGAAGAATTTCAACAAGATGAGTGGTTAGCCTTCTAAAGACCGAGGCGTTACTGGTGGCCCACCCTGTATATCACGATTTTTGCGTTGGATGTTGAATAGTACCTATGCTTTGAGCTTTGTCGATATTCAAAGCAAGTTTGTGGGCTGAAAACCAGTCATGCAATTTATTCATTTTTGTGGACATGTATTATACAGGGTGAGTAGTCAGTTCTCTGTAGCAGGACTCCAACAGTTCGAAAAATACAAATTTTCAAGATGAAAAGTTCGTTTTCGTTATACAGGGAGTCAAAGTTTGAGATTGTTTTCATTGTTTTTCTAGTTTTATCTCACAATCTTGCAAATAATGTATAGAAATTTGGATACCTATCATACTTGAAAAACTCAATATCAAGGGCTATTAGTCGATATCGATTACCTACAGGGTGAGACATTTTTAATTTAACACTCTTGAACTTTTTCTAGTGCTGCCTCTACTTCTAATTAAACAACAATTCAGATTCTCTGTTTCATTTGGATAATTTTTGCTGTCCTATATGTTTTTCGAAAACTGAATGGATGTCGACTTAAATGCCAAAAATAATTTACTTGTGATAAAACTTTATTTTTTGAACACACACTAGACATGGGCTGATCTAAGGCTTTCATGAGATGTTTTAATGAAACTTGAAGGGGTTCTTAAGCATATGCAGGGTTTTTCACTCAAAACTCCTTACGCCAATATCTCGAAAACGAATAGAAATTATTAGTTTCTGTATAAGAAGTAGTCCAAGGATGAGGCCAAGTAGATTTCAATCTACGTTTAAAAAATTCATAGCCTACTATAAGAGCTGAGCGTCGCTAGTCGTCGAAAAAATTGATTGCATTGACTTTGAAATTACACGAACTCATCAGTGCAAGTTATTTATGAACTTTTTTTCTGTTTGGTCTATAGTAAACGTTTCTTGGTTGACAAAAATGCGAATACGGATGATTTTCACAAGAATGTCATTTATTTTATTCATTTCTAGTTAACCTAACAATCAAAATGATTTTGCTACTAACTACATACTTCATGATGAAATAAATTGAGAATTTTGTTCGAAATTATGTCCATCTACTCGAATACAACTATCATAAACTTTGAGCAGATGAGCTTGGGTCACTTGTAGAAACGTACTTTTGTAATAGCGGCAGCACGCTGCACTAATTTCGTCAAAAAGATTAGTCATTTCTTCGATTGGTTCTTCATAGAAAAAAAGTTGTTTAGGTGAACCCAAGGAGAATAATCTGGTGGTGTAATGTCCGAGGACCTCGCCGGCCATTTCATTGGTCCATTTGTGCCAAACCATCTTTTTTAAATACAACCTGATCGTTACAATTTCGGCATTCCACCCTGCTGTTGCCTCATAATCCTTCTAATGCTCAAAAGGAACTTCTTCTAATAGTTCCTGAAGTGGAGTTTGAAGAAATCTTAGATAACGATCTGAATTCGAAGTGCCTTCGTAATCGTAAAAGTGGGGCACAATTAGGAATCCGTTTATCAAGGCGCACCAAAATTCGATGTCAAAAATTTTCTAATTCAACAAGGATGCTTTTCGGACCAAAAACGACAGTCGAGTCTGTTCACGATTATCAATTATTATCGAATCGTATACCGTCGCTCCATAGAATTTTCAAGAAAATTTCGATCAATTCAATGCCTGTATTTCGTATCGTTACCATAGCAACTGAACAAATTTCTTGGAAAATGTTTCCTCCTCCTTGGGGAACGGAGCATGAAATTACACTGAAAACTTTTTGACGTTTATGGGTCAAGTGACATTTACACTCAACTTCAGATTATTTCGAGTTCATTCTATGAGTCAATAAATTGAAATCATATATCCGGGAATTTTTTCTCGAACAGGAATATTTAGAAAACTCTTCGTCGTCTTCGACTCGACTCGACGAGAATTCTTCTTGCAGAATCACTTGGAGTTGTAATTTATGCATGCATATTTTTGTTTCGCACATGAAACAATTGCGATAACAATGGTTGCCAAGGTACCTAACTAATATTCATGACATTCTTGTAAGAATCATACGTAATCGCATTTTTTTATCGCTTGGAGCGCACGAGAGGGAATCCCTATAATGTTCAAAGAACATCGTGCGTTCCTAGAGAGGATAGGAATAGGAGGTAGGTATTGGAGTTTTTTTTTGAACTTCTGGAGATTATATGTTGGTGGGAATACTTCCTCAGGCAATGAATTCCAGAGCCTAGCGGTTCTATGGATGAAGGAGTTTTGATAAAGTGCTGTTCGACATCTTTCGAGGTCGACAACGAAGGGATGTGCTGACTGGGCTTGTCTAGTTCGTCTGATTGGTATTGCTAGTGAAGGGATGATAGCAGAGATTTCCGAAGCACATTTCCCGTGGAAGTATCGATAAAAAAGTGAAAGGTCGCCGACCTTCCTACGGTGTTCCAATGATGTCAAAGAGTGAGTGAGTGTGGCGTCACCCACCAGGCGGATGGCTCTTCTCTGGATGGAATCTAAGAGCATCAGCGTATGTTTTGGTGCTGAACTCCATATGTGGGAACAGTATTCTAGAACAGGCCGTATCTGTGCTTTGTAGATCATGAGAAGCTGTTGAGGTGTAAAGTAGCTTTTCGCACGGAACAAGAATCCGAGTTTTTGTGAAGCAGCTTTTGCGATGGATCTGACATGATTATCCCATGAAAGAGTGTTGCTGATGGAAATACCGAGCATAGATATGGTGGGCTTGGTGAAGATGGTGGTGCCAGACATTACAATGTCGTGCATACTGAGTTCCGCCTTTCTAGAGAATATACAGGCTTGAGTTTTGGTGGCGTTGAATTCAACTAGGTTGTTGGTTCCTCAGGCTGTGATTTCAGAAAGGTCTTCTTGTAATCAAGAAACATTTACCATAAACCGGTATAACTCAGAAATGAAAATAATAAATAATTTCAAGTAAATCACAAAAAAGTTTATGAATATCATGTACTGTTTAGTGCGCGTGATTTCAAAGTCAATGCAATTGATTTATATTTTCTACTCGTCGCGATGCTCAGCTGTTAGTAGGCGTTGCATTTTTCAAACTTTCAAAAACATCTACTTGACCCCATCCCTTGAAAACTTTTTACAGAAATAAAATATTCCATAATAATATGTCCCAATGATATAATAGTATCTTCTTCGAGCTGTTGAAGTCCATATACAAAAAACTGACTATATAAAGTGTGTTACAATTTGGTACACCCTACCCCTGTATACTGTCGTACTCCTAGGACGAATTATGAATTTTTCTTCTCATAAAATGCTGCTCAAAATTATCTACTTTGTCGAGCAAAGAAAATTGTCATTCATCACTATTTCTCAGCCTACTGCGATCACAAAAACTCCAGAAAAATTGAAGAAGACGGATTATGATTTTGATAATGGCAATCGATTCGGAGAGCCACAAATACTTCTATGACAATTTTCAAGACAATATCTAATAGGGAGTGTTTCTAATCAACGTTACAATTTTTGAATAATTGCATTTTTCAAGTCACCGTGTGATTATTCTGTCAAGAATTCGAATGATACCAGACATGATGGTAGTCAGGATCAGATCATCTGGCTACAGAACGAGACATTCAGAGATACCACACCACCAGAAGAACTGAGGAGAGTTGAAAAAAACATGCGAAAGAGATGAAAAGTGTATAGAGAATAAAGATTTGATCGAGAATACAAAAATCTGAACTTATTAGAAATGGTAGCTGTTCAATTTTATTTTACAATTTTTCAAAATTATTTTTTTTATCGCTTGGAGAGCACGAAAGGGAATCCCTATAATGTTCAAAGAACATCGTGCGTTCCTAGGGAGGATAGGGATAGGAGGTAGGTATTGAACTTTTTTTCAACTTCTAGTAATTTTATTCGTTATTCATCTCCGAGTTCTCATCAGCGTTCTTGTTCTTTGAAAACTGAGCAAGAGACTGCTTCGAGAATTAATTATCTACATTCATCTAGTATCCCAGCGAGCACAAAAACATCTCAGAGATGTTAAAAGTACGAGATTTCGAGACATTGAACCTCCACTGCGATGTTCTGTTCACACATAAATAGAACTATTATAGAACAGCCAATGTCCGCCGCAGGCGGCAATTATCGAGATGTCCTTGATATGTCACAAAACTACCTTCTCCCTAGTTCTTTTTGAAGCCTTTTCATGGACACAACAGAACATTTTCAACGCGTCTTGCGCACATTAAATCGCTGTAAAAAAAACCATTTTCGAGGTACTTTTCTGAAGCCTTTTGTCAAAATGAACTTTTGCATTAGGATTCCATTTCCCTTGAATGAAAAAATGCATTAAAAATAGATTGAACATAAAAATATTTCCTTGATATGGAATAACCTTCTTAATCGGTTTCTGAGTAGTGCCTTACTATACACAGACATATAATTGGAAATAGGTTTCCCAATTTTTGAAATGTTCTCCACAATGCATAATTTTGCAACTGCGGAGAAGCTGTGTATTGATGAATTCGTACTTTTATATATTGATTACGCTGAGGCACCGAACAACACATCTTGCATCTGATGGTCATTATTACAAACTAAATAAGTCTTCTAACACAATAAACTTCACCAAATTCCTTTCTGTTCGTTAGCAGCGTGATGTGAGCGTGACACGCTGCAAACGCGAATGCCAATTGCGAATAAGAAGAACAAAATCGAAAACAAATCAGAATTCATCGTATTGTGACGTAAGCATGAGACGTTGTGGTGGGGCAAACAAAGAAAGGCACAAAAGAAGAAAAACAATACTTTCAATATCCTTCTAAGACCTCTTTGGGAAGTGCATATCACGCCTCAAAAAAACATCCTCATGCCTACATTTTTAAAACATCCCAAAACATCCCAGGGATACCTCTCAGTAGACAAACAAAGAAATGCCACAGAAGAACAAATACAATACTTGAATATCCTTCAAAGACCTCTTTGGTCAGTGCATATTACTTCTCAAAATAACATCTTCATGCCAACATGTTCAAAACATCCCAAAACATCCCAGGGATGTTTGTGCTCGCTGGGATACAGTATATATAGATAGTCCTTTCTCCCTTTACTCAAACACTGAATGTCTCTTTTTATATTTCTCTCTTATGGCCCCGAGTATTTACATGTTTCATTCAACTTTCAGATGGTATCTTGGAAGACACAGGCAGCTGTTATCGATACAACAACTGTAACTGATCCTCCGTTGAGTCAAGTGAACAAAATAATTCAAGCCAGTATCCAGCAAATCACTGCCAATTTGCAACAGTCAATCGCTAGTATTCAGGTAAGGAAAATGTTAAGCCCTGAAATACTGTCTACCGAACATACTGAATTTGTGTCCTACAGATTATAAGTTTTACGGTTTAGCCCACGGAGACAAGGAAAAAGGATAAAAACTGTCACTAATAGTTTGAATATTCGTTCAGTCAAAACCTTGTTTTAGTAGGTTGAATAAGCTACAAATTCATATACAGGGTGTTTCAAAATTCAGTATCAAGATTTCAGGGGCGTATTTTTCAGGTCAAAATAAGACGTTTTTGTCCATAAACATGTGTCCGCAAACGCTTCGTTACCGATCTACAGAGCGTTAAAGTTTCAAGATTTTTTTATTTTTTTCTTCATAGCTCTTTCAATTTTTGAGATATTAAGATCAAATTTGGAATGTAGGTTACGTTCTGGGGCTTACATCATCCAGCATGCCGAGTGATTGTGAGAATCTACAGGGAGATATTTTTTTCAGGGGTCAAGCCTTTTTTACCCCATAAACTTTTTTGTGGTGCGCCGCTGGTGAATTCTTAGATACGAAATGAATTCTTTGTTTTGTTTATAAATTTTTTTGTCTCTTGTAATTTTCACGCATCTGCGATCGTTATCGAGAAAAAAGTAAAATCAATTTTTGTGATTCGCTACATTTAATTAAAATTTTCAACGGAACAATGAAAAAGCGAATTAGTGGGCTTTGACTGCTATTTTCATTTTGACGTTTAGGTTTGTTTTGAAGCATTTGACATTATTTGAAAGTTGGTGGATGTCTCATCGTGTATTTGTTTAACTTTAACGCTCTGTAGATCGGTAACGAAGCGTTTGCGGACACATGTTTATGGACAAAAACGTCTTATTTTGACCTGAAAAATACGCCCCTGAAATCTTGATATTGAATTTTGAAACACCCTGTATAATTATAAACATTCAAATCTGAATTTCGAAGTCGATAGTCATAAACACGAACAACCAGATAAACAGATATTTTAACTCTCATAAAAAATAAATTCGCACAATATATGTCCATACAGAAATTATTGGTCCCATGTTTGAAAAGTTCAGTTCTTGTTAATTATGTGTTTACCAGAGATTATACATAATCTCTGTGTTTACTAATCCTAAAGAACTCAAGAAGTGCTAATGTTGTCAAGTGTGCTCATAAGTCTCAATAAAATCAAATAGGTAAATGAACTTTTTATTTAAAAAACTCAAAAAAGACATCTTCTCTCAAAATAAACAGAAAAAAATCTTCTCACGGGTGGAAAATTTTTCACCCGTGGGTGGGAAGTGAAAGTAGGTAATATGTCAGTTTCAGACTTTTAAACGTCAGTAATGATGACATTACTTATATAGTTGTAAATGAATGTATGTGTTCACCGACTACAACAAACAAGTACCTATACCTGAGACGTGAAATCGCTATTTTTTTACCTGAACTGACGCACATTTCAAGATTTCCATCAAGTAATGGCCGAGTCAATTAAAAAAAAAAGGAATATGTCTTCCTTTTCGAACCGCCATATAACTTTGGATTGGATTAACCAATTTCCAATTCCTTTGAAGATTCTGATAGCTCATTCCATTTAGTACATCAGTCATATTTCTTTATTTCACCGTCACGTCAAATGTGGACCTTGAGGGTGATATCTGAAAATCTGATAATTTTTAAAAATTCAAGATCACCCAGTAGCTCCAGTATATAGAATTAGTTTCTGAAACTTCTTCTACTTCTGAAGATGTATCTCTAGTAGAGAGAAGCAACGTGAATTAGATCAAAATTGATCACGAAGATTATAGAAATAGTGGCTATAAGAATTATTACTACACCGAGAAAAGTCCAGTTATACATGTCTCTATTTAAAAACTTCTTATAACCGTCAAATGAAACATTCAAACCACGAAATGTCATCTGATGAACGTGAAAAGTTCACGTTTTCTACGTGAAATAGGTCACCCTTTCAAATCACTTTTTTTGTTTCAAAAAGTTTATCTTTTAGATTCGAAATGAGACAAGATTATAGTTAGAAGATAATAAATTTGAAGATAATAATTTAAATCCTGAAAGATGTCATTTGACAGTTATACAATTATCATTTAATTTCATCCCTTCTATCATTTTCCATCTTTGTCATACTCGTTTACCTCAATGAGTCATATCACTCACCTATGAACACTTGTTTGATGAGAATCGTTAGTCGTCTCCGGATTCCTGATATGAAAGGACATATTAGCTCGCGGCAGCTCGTGAAATCTTCTTGCAGAGTGATATTTTTTTTCGAAAAAGTGAAGTGGTCGAGAGATATTAGGGACATATTTGTTCATATATCCCTCAAGATTTGTTGAGGAACTACAGAATGTTGAACTGCCTCTGGGCGTTATAGTGTTTTCACGATATATCGGTGAGTGTATGTATCGGAATGTCTTCCAAATTGGAAAAACTTTCATTTTTTTAACTCACCTCACTATTCACTAAGTGGCAAAAGCTTGGATTTGAACAGTTTCATCGGTGATAGATTGTATTGCGTTCACATTGTGTCCAAGATTAATGATTACTATCATGGGGATCTCGAAAACGTCGTAAGAAAAGTCTCTCAACGCTCTTTTGTAAAGCTCAAGTGGCAATACCGGTAAATAAAATGAAACGAAATCTGCGAATGTGAACTCCAATTTACTGACGATACTGTGTAATCACATTTTTGGCCACTATGTTAACTAATAATCCAATGCACTGACAATGAGAACAAATAGTCCAAATTGGAAGCATTTTTGTCCTACACGAACTGAGATATTGTAAACTGAGTATATCGTCCTTGTGATGCACTTCAATGCCCTGTAGTACCTCAAAAAAACTTTACTGGGGGGTAAGTATATAAACCAAGTATATATGTCTTCAATATTTCTCGAAGAGTTTCAACCCACTTCATTTTTCTGGAGAAAAATTAATCATCCTAATACTGAAATACCATGCAATCATTCGACTATGAAATTGAAAGCAAATTATATTGATATGAGTATTATTTCATTTTTATAATATCACTATTCAATATTGAAATGCTTTTTATTTGACTATCAAATTGAAAACAAGTCAAATTTATATGAGTATCTTCTCATTTTTATAATATCATCGTATAGCATTGAAATGCTAGTCATTTGACCCCTATATGAGTGTCATTTCATTCTCATATAAGTGATATTTCACAGTTATATAATATGTTTGAAATGGTGAACGTGATTACAGTGAAATGGAAACTATGCTGGCGCCTATTCAATTCAGAAATCTTTTAATGGTTATACAATTTCGTATAACAGCTAATAGATATTTCTCTCGGTGTAGTTTATGGTAGAGTTCCTGTATGTATTTGACAGCTTTGTTGTAATAAGATTACGGACACTATGACAAGCAGTGACAGAAGGCATAGGTAACCTTAAAAAAATGTAATTGTAATTTGAAAATTCAGTTTTTCGAAAAATAAAATGGCTAATTGTGTAGTTGAAAACTGCAAGAATAGAAGAGAATCATTTTATTCAATCCATTTCCCCAATGATGAAACCAGCTACAGAAATGGAAACAATATATGAAGCGGCCATTGTAAAAATTAAGTTCTGCTAGCAAAATTTGCGAAGTAAGTACTCAATATACAGGGTGTTTGGTGCATCGTGTGTCAAATTGAAATGGTCGAATGAAGGGGTCATCTGCTATATCCTTTGAGATTAGTTAACACCTTTCATGCCCTGTGGATTATTTTTGATCGTCTTTTTATCTATTTATCAAGAAAAGACCCAAATTCCATATTCAAATTCAAATTTTGACAAAAGTATAAGGCGTAGACTCTGGATTTTAATTTTATCCAGATATGTATTGTGTTAAAGTACTTTTAAATACATGACTAGTGACATGAGTCATCTAGTTTTTCTTTTATTCACTCGCATAATTTCGAAATATGTAAAACTCAAATTAAAGCTGTGACTTTACATGGCTACAAAAAAAAAACAAAAGCGACCAGGATCTTCCAACTCCCTCAAAAGTTCTCTAGTCCATCCTCTTGCCAATAATGTGTCACATGCCATTAATATCTTTTAACAACTTTGTGAATTCGGTAGAAATGTCAATCAAGTCTTATAAGGCTATTATTCAAAATGATCTGAAAAATTATTTTTGCGTAACTGTTACTCCAGAAACAAGTAAAATTTATAATTATTTATTGCACAATGTGAATCTGTTCGAACAAATCACGAACTGCCACCGATCCCATTATTTTTTTGTCGAGACATCACTGCCTCTGCTACCTAACGTGTTCATTTCATCGTACTCCGCGATTCTTTTATGCTTGGATTGGGCGCGATGGCCCTATTGTATGGCCGCCACGTTCCCCAGACCTAACTCCGTTAGACTATGTCTGGGGACCTGCCAAAGGACTGGTATACGCCACGGAAGTTCCAACTAGGGATGTACTAGTCCAACGCATAGAAACGGCCTTCGATAACATTAAGGAGGAAATACGACTTGGAACAACAACTGTCGAAATACGAAGCAGATGTCGAACCTGCATTCGCAACAGAGGTCAACAATTTGAGCAGGATTTGTGAGATTTATGAAATGAATGCGAAATAAATGATGAAAATGCAATTTTATTTTTTGTTTATTTCAAGTATAATCCAAGAAACAATAGAGATACGAGACTCTGATTTCACCTCATAAGAGTGAGATAACAAATTCAAAAGGTTTTGGTATCATTCAAACACAAATAATTTTTCAGATCATAATTCTGAATATTTGCCTTATGTGACTCGATTCACAATTCTAGCGAATTTACAAAGTTGTTGAAAGATATTTATGGCATGTGACACATCATTAGCAAGAGGATGAACTAGAGAACTTTCGAGGGAGTTGGAAGATCCTGGTCACTGTTTGTTATTTTTTTGTAGTCATGTAAAGTCACAGCTTTAATTTGAGTTTCACACATTTCGAAACTTTGCGAGTAAATAAAAGGAAAACTAGATGACTTATGTCACTATAGTTTTGTATTCAAAAGTACTCTAACACAATACACATCTGAATAGAATAATTGAAATCCAGAGTCTATACGCCTTATACTTTTTTCAAAATTTGAATTTGAATGTGGAATTTGGGTCGTTTTTTGATGAACAGATAAATAGACGATTAAAAATAATCCATCATGCACAAGGCTTGAAATGTGTGAACTAACTTTCAAAGGATAGCAGATGACCCCTTTATTCGACCATTTCAATTTGGCACACGATGCACCAAACACCCTATATATTCATTTCTCCGATTGAATATGATGCATATTTGATGGAATAATATTTGTCGAGTTTTCTGATCGATCATGCACTATAAAGTGTCTTAGTATCTCATGAGAGCGAATATAAGTTTGTTAATAATTGATGGTTGAATTGTTCTTCTCATTCATTTGCATTCCGCTCAGCAGAACTGGCTACTAAATCCTGATTCTTCTATTGAAAAAGTGCATCCTAAAATTAAATTAATTAACTTGAAGGATATATATCGATGTACCCTTCACCGCGGCAGTCCATCCATGACTTTGTTCAACCAAACCTTCAAAATAATTTTGAGAATTTGTGGTTATGCCTTCTGTCACTGCTTGTCATAGTGTCCGTACTCTTATTACAGCAAAACTGTCAAATACATACAGGGACTCTAGTTTATGGTTGAATGAAATCATGGCAATTCTTCCAACAACCAAACAATCAGTTAGTAATATCTTTGTGGTTACATTCAACAGACTATCGACAGATCTGTGCAACATTTGCATATTCTTAGTTCTAAACATATTCTTCGATGTATCAATTTTTGTCGTAAAATATTCGTGGTATTCATCCACAAACGTTAACCCTTGACATAAGCATAGATATTCCATGAGAATATGTGTTTCTTTTTGTAAAAATGGAGAGAATTAGATATGGAATTCACCAACATACCTATATATTATGCTCCTTCAATAATATTGTGTATTGTGTTCAGATCATGTGAACCACACATCCTTCAATGGAGCATGAGCAAATTCCAAATTACATAATCATAAGTTCAGCATCATGCGTCTGCTTAGAACTAAGCCTACGTAACATAATTGAAAGTGTTCCTGACATTCAACTAAAAATGAAATCATAAAATGTATATACAGACTAGATTATTCGGAACCTACTATGAACCTTTACAGAAGAAGAGAATTATTATCTATAGATTCACTATATAAATTCAAATTAATGTCGTTCATTCATTCAGTTAAACATTGTCAAAAGCATTCAAATTTTGTTTTTCAAATTAATAGTAATCACCACAACCATACAACTAGACAAGCAGATCATTTTTCTGTCAAGAAAATTTAAAATAGAATTCAAGAAACATCTACTCCTGTAATATTGACATCTTATCTCATTTTTATAGTTTTCTTGTACAACTACTATAGTTTTCTATTTGGTCCCTAACAGCTGAGTCAATTGAGAATTATTTTCAGTTGAACTTGAAAAAAAAGTTTCTTTCTGATTGTGAGTCTTATTTTACTGTCTTCTTCATTTTATTATGTCAAATAAGTATATTTATGTATTCTCCATGGTCCCTGCTATAAACAAATGTTGTTTCTTGGAAATGATGAAGTTGATTATTGCTTGATTGAACATGACTTTTCACCTTGAAAATAATATGCAATTTTTTGCACTTATTCATATGGTTTCGAAATGATATAAATACGACTTATAAGAATACCCTTAGAAGTGGATGTATGCCTTTGATATATTTTCATCTGATTTCCTTTTCAGAGCCAAATACAATCATCCAGTGGAATTCTCATACAGTTTCGTGATGTAATACTACGAAGAATTCGTAATGTTTTCAGGGAAAGATTAGGCTATTTTAACTAGATTTTGATGTATAGGTATTAGGTAGGTATATGTATTGATTTGTCTGATTATCAAAATATACACTGGATAAAACATACTATGTATTATTGTAATAATATCATCTAAATAAAATAAATTGTTCTTCAAACCCATATCACAAAAAACTTCGCTACTCATTCAACTTATACAAGGTGATTAATTGAGAATGGGCATTCTCTGAACTACAGATAGTGAACAGTAAAATTCGAAGAGGTAGCCCAACATGCCAAATACATATGTTGCAGATGCTATCAAGGGAAACATTGTATTTCAAATTTCTCCACAACTTTGGTCAAACATTTATTTCGAAATTCTGTTTGTTGTTGGCGTTGGTAGTAATTGTCATTATTGAATACTACTTCTTTTTAACTGTCACTTCGCTCACACAAACATTTTCAAGAGCAAATAACGCATGAACTGTGACAGCCTGACTATTTGAAGTAGAATAAACTTTTAATGCGAAATTATTTTTTCTGCAACCTACGCAAAAGTCGTCCTTTTCAATACCAAAATCACTTGTTGAATTGACGTTTCTATCACTGACATAAATATAGGTATGCTGCTAGGCAACACTTTCAGTTCCTAGGAACTGAAGTTGAACTTCAACTAAAAAGGATGAACTAGGTCATCAAGAATAAACAACATTGTGATAGTTGGTTATTTGGGTTGGGACGCATACCTGATTTGTTCCTGATTTCGGCAGGGTTGCCATCCCGTACCCATGCTGGATATATAAATACACCATATTATAGTTGAGTATTTTTGTTTTGATCAGGAGAGCCTTCAAGATTCACATACTCGCTTGATCTGTATTTCATTTCATTCAGACAACGATATTGTTTACCTTCATTTGATTACCGAGCCAAACGTGGAATATGGAGAGAAATAAATGATGCTTCTATCATTGTTGCTATGCTTACTAACCTAACATTTTCCACTTATTTTTCCTATACTAGCGCGGTTTTTGCTATCAGGGCTGACACCTGGTCCAAATTAATTCATCAATTCAATAGAATACACAAATGCGTCACTCTGTGGTTGTTTGTATTCATATTGAAACTACAATCCGAACATCATTGAAAATCGAATAAACCTGATCTGTAAATGCAGATGAAATGCAGGTAGAAATATTCCCACCAAATGGATTATTTGTTGCATTGCACACATCTGGCACGGCATCCACGTTTCTGGTATAGTATTGAATACTTGCAAGGTATTTTAATAATCTGTCAAGTAAGTCACATTGGTGGTTACTTCACATATTCATTTCAGTCAATTCTTTCGGTTGCAGGAAAAATAGCATGTTTCATTCGGATTAAAAGTGACTTTGATTGACTCGCAAATTTTGCTTCCGCTTGGCTTCGCTATACACTCCGCCTCACAAATGCAAGTGTCACTTTTGATCCTAATTAAACAATCTACTATTATATATTCATCATTCAATGGACGAAAGAGATATGGAGTGGTTGGGATCACACGTTTAAAGGTAAGTACCCCGTCATTCCTTGCTCGCACATAAGTCTCTTGAAGACATTTGGGGGTTTCTCGTAAGGGGACAACCGAATGAGGGATAAAAACAATTTCAGAACAATTTCAGAACCATACTTGCGCCCTCTATGAGCAATCACGAAATGAGTTACAAATTCCTATTTCTTATGTCAGAAAATATGAGAATACAAAATTTAATGATCATGCTGATAAAACTGTGTTGTTGAAAAAAATTTGGAAATATAATCTTTTTCCTGAACACCCTGTATCTCCTAAACCAGCTTAATTTTTATTAGGCATGTTAGGCTGAATCTACATATTTTGTTGTTCAGTACCATGATGTTATTCAATAAATGAAGTCTTTATTACCTTTGAAATGGCTGAGATGTATGTTTTAGATTAGATTTAGAAAAATACTATTTTCGTTGAAAATAGATGTAGGAATCATATGGTGAAAGCAAGATGTCAAATTTGTTACCTCTGTCAAAAATCCCGATATTAAACGGAAAAAGATTGTGCAATCCGGTATAAAACATATTCACTGAAAAGCGCATTTAGTATAATATGAGATAATTTAGTTAGCCTACGAGCAATCATTCGTCGGCGAAGTGTAAGTTAACGTCCTCGCAAGGACAACATATTGAAAGTACCGACCGACTGGGAGAGTACAGTTCATGTACCAATTATTGGGAAATCCGACGGATATTCTTAAGGGACATTCGAAGGATGTCCCTAAAGGACATATCGATTGTTATATACGATCCTGGAAATATTAAGGGCGTCTGTGCAGACATATCTGAAGGAATGTACCATCAGGGACATTTCATGGTTGTCTAAGAGGGACATTATATAAGATCTGAAGTCATGCCAGAATATGTACTACAAAAGAACGTTTGAAATCATATCCCATCAGGGGCATGTCAAGAACTTCCTTGCTTGTACATTCTACAATATGTACCACGTGGAACGTCTTGGGGATGCTATTTCTAGGAAATTTGAAATGATGTACCTGCTGGGACATTCCGTGGACGTCCTTGCTCGGACATTGCATGAGATGTACGGGATGGGACTTATTTTTGGTCCAGGACATTCGGACTTGAATTGTACCAAATAGGGACGTCCTTAGGACGTTGTGTGCTATTAGGGTAGCATGTGGAGAAATATAAAAAACGGAAACCAAGGTTTCGATTCATAACACCAATCTCACAAGAGGAAACCTATACAAATGTTGTCGTGGTAGTAAATATTTTAGGGATCATACCATATGATATATCCGTCCTAAATTCGAATTTGCAGCTTCGTTCATACACTTCTTTGGCTCAAAAATCGTACAAGCACTGAGAGCGATCGGTGAAATCGGCAGTTTTTACCCCATATCATACTCTGCCGATGCCGAGACGATCTGGGCGGTCTAAGCCGACCGTACCGATTCAGAGCGTATAGCAAAATGTGCCGACTGTGCCGAGTCGAGTCGACCGATCCGAGTCGATTCAGTGCGCGTGATCATTTAGCCTATGATTTGAGACCTGACCTTTTCGGACACCTTGTATATGTATAACTGAGAAGGAATATACCCAAAATAATAATTTTATCAACAAGAAAAAAATACATTGACACTGAATGATTGATGGTACCGCGATCAGCACTTATCAATATTTGGTTACCAAAAGATGAGAAGTGTAGCCCAAACCATTATAATATATCACAATCTCATACATAATAAAAATCACACTATCAGTGTTGAAATTTGAGGAAGCTCTCAGATTTTAATATGTTCTTATAAGTAATCACAGGTGAATTCATTCATACAATAAATTTCTCTCCATAAGTCCAATCTATCTGCTTCTGGATTGACACTCGTCCTTATTTCTCTTCCTATATCCAAGTAATTGATTGTTTGACCGTCGATCGGCATCCAATCGATTTTCAAGCTATTTGCACTCGGAGTCGGGTCTCCATATTTAGCGAAATTCATCCACAGTTGTACGAATCTTCTCACAGTTTTCTTCTTATCTTCACCCATATACATGTTAGGAATACCTTCAATATAAATATTTATTATGAGTCGAAGTACTTGAATTTGAGTTCAATTGCAGTCTGAAAGGTATGTTCATGCTAGTACGAATTCCGCTAAAGGACCCCGCAAATCAAGGTAATTTGGGTCCTGGTGGATTTTTCTCAATTTTTGGTATAATGTAGTTCATTTGATTCAATTACATATTGGCATTGCGCCAACCCCCAAAAATGAACAGTTTTTTTGCTAGGGGGGGTTGAATTCACATTTTGACCGAATTGATTATTTATTTCTGAGAGAATGAACAATATTTTAGAATTTTTTATTTCATTTGATTTCTCCTATGAATATATGCTTTTTGAAAAAAATATAGTGAAGGAGAATTATTACCCCAAACTCCCATTTTGAAAAACGAAAAAAAAAAGAGAATTCGCCTAACCGTCAAAAGTGATAGAAAATGTTCCATTACCCAGAATTATGGAAACCGCTTTTTTGTATTATTGCCCCTCACCGAATGGGAGGCGCCCATGAAAAAAGAGTTCGGTGGATTCCGCTGAATTTTTGATATGATATACTCTATATGATACTGATCAGAAAATAATTGGGTGACAATCCTGAAAAATGGACAGTTTTCCTGCTACAGGGGGTTCAATTCACATTTTGAACACATAAATAGACTAGATGAGTACATATTTGATTCTGAACTTCTTTTCAATATATCATCTCCATTCCCTATATTCCCTAACAATTATTCATCAAAAAATATTTTGAGGGGCGGGTTCCTACCCCTTCAAAAAGTATTTTGAGAAATATAAAACAAAAATACAGTGCTACCGTGAAGAGCATAGGAAAGTGATTAATTACGTGAAATTATGGAAAAAGCTCTCTTGCATGATTGCCTCCTCTCCACAAAGTGGGGGGGGGGTGCGCATGAAAAACATCTTTGGTGCATGGATTTACACTAGATTTTTAATATAGGTATAATGTGGTTGTATTCCATGTGATTATGGCTCTGATGGATATATGAAAAAATAGCTTGAATTTGATATCTATTATTTGTTTGAGAGGTGTTGGGGTGGGCGAAATAATGAGTTTTTTGTGTTGAAAAAAAAATAGTTGAAATACATATTACATATTCTGTACCCGTCAAGAAAAATACACATTCATCTCGAGGTAATCTCACAAAGGAGAAATATGAGTTCAACACGCCCTACCGAAAAAACTGCTCATTTTTGGTAGGTAACCGGTACCGATAATTGGAATCGGAATTGATCGGAATCACAAAAAGCACCTCATAGAAATTCAAGAGAGCTTTTGCTATAATTTCACGTAGGTAATCATTCTCTTATGCTCTTTAGATACAGTAACACTGTTTTTTTTGTTTTATATTTCTCAAAATACTTTTTGAAGGGGTAGGAACCCCCCCCTCGAAATATTTTTTGATGAATAATTGTTAGGGAATATAGGGAATGGAGATGATATATTGAAAAGAAGTTCAGAATCAAATAGGTACTCATCTAGTCTATATTTATGTGTTCAAAATGTGGATTGAACCCCCTGTAGCAGGAAAACTGTCCATTTTTCAGGATTGTCACCCAATTATTTTCTGATCAGTATCATATAGAGTACATCATATCGAAAATTCAGCGAAATCCACCGAACTTTTTTTTCATGGGCGCCTCCCATTCGGTGAGGGGCAATAATATAAAAAGGCGGTTTCCATAATTCTGGGTAATGGAACATTTTCTATCACTTTTGACGGTTAGGCGAATTCTCTTTTTTTTTCGTTTTTCAAAATGGGAGTTTGGGGTAATAATTCCCCCTCACTATATTTTTTTCAAAAAGCATATATTCATAGGAGAAATTAGATGAAATGAAAAATTCTAGAATATTGTTCATTCTCTCAGAAATAAATAATCAATTCGGTCAAAATGTGAATTCAACCCCCCCTAGCAAAAAAACTGTTCATTTTTGGGGGTTGGCGCAATGCCAATATGTAATTGAATCAAATGAACTACATCATACCAAAAATCGAGAAAAATCCACCAGGACCCAAATTACCTTGAAAATTTGCGGGGTCCAATTTATGCGAATACAATGACGGCTGAAAATATCGCAATGAGGTTGAAATATTTGAACTTTTTGACGAATTCGGATGATATTTCAACCACACAGTATGCATAAAATGTGTTATTGTTATTCTGATAACCTAGAGAAAAAAAAACTAGACTAGACAATAGAATAATAGGTACACAATTATATGATCTTTCTTCGTTTGATTGCATTTTTTTGCAGGATAGATTCTCTGGATCATTTGTGTAAGTCGTCTAGTCTAGTGCTAATGATGTGTACATTAGCAAAAAAGAGGGTTTTAGTGTTCGAAGCATTTCTGAATGCCGCAATATTTATGGAGATTATTACATTCTCACTCGAGAAATGCGACTGGATTATCCTAATGAATATTTCAACTACTTTCGTGCTTTCGTGTAACGTGCCGTCAATTTGAGGAAATTGTATATATGGTCAGAGCAGAAATAAAAAAATTATATATGATAACAGAATCCTTACCTCCAGCAAATTTTGTCGAATGGCTATTCCGCTGAAAATTTCATATATTGCGATTCCCATAAATTTTGCGGAATTCGTACAAGCGTGAACATGCGTTTATTGACAAATAAGTTTTTTTTATTGTGGGTTATACGAGGTCATTCAATAAGATACCGGGTTGGAAGTTGACTCGCTAACTAATTTCATTTTGAGGTCATCACTTCGTATCTAGTATATATAGTGTCTTGCATTTCGACTTGCACCACCCTTGGTAATTTTCTATTTTTTTTTGTCAAAATATGTATGTATGACAGTATGATCCACACATTCCTGAGTTCTCAATTTTCTCATTGCACTATAACACTTCCTAACTACGATCAATTGAATGTGCAGAAAATTAATGAGTAATATCAGACATTATTTTACCAAGATACTAATATCCAGCAGGTTGTAAGACTTCTGAATCACGTATGTTTCAATTTTCACGATTATAGCACATACAAGGCGTTTTTCATTGGGAATTATCCATTTCCCGTTTGAAACTTATTTGAAAACTGTTATGATATCATGATTAAATTCAGACCCTCCTATAGATCAACTTCATCGCAGTAGGAACACGCCACAACTGCCCAGGAGATAGCCAACATTTTTGCGCATTTATTTGCTGAAAATTCCACTCTAGATTCATCGGGAAAACAACCTCTGAACTGAGGGAGATTTTATTGGTCTCAACACCAACAAAGCTTGTGGCTCCGACGGAATCCCACCGATTGTTCTCAAGGAATGTACTCCAGAACTAACACCTGGTCTCTGCAAGTTGTTCAACTATTCTTACAAATTGGGGATATTCCCGTCCAACTGGAAAATTGTAAGAGTATGGAGAAAGCTATCAACATCGAGCTCATGGAATACCTGGAATATTCAGGTATTATCGACGATAGACAATATGGCTTCCGTCATGAGAGATCAACTGGTGACCTGCTCGCTTACGACCCCTCTCCAAGCTTTTATCTCATGGCTTGCCTCCCCAGCAATGTTTTCTGCTAGCTAGTTTTCTCTCAAACAGGTCTCTTCATGTAGTGGTCCACCGATAGTTTCATCTGACTCTCTTATCATAAATGCTGGTGTTACGCAAGGATCAATTCTATAGTACCAACACTATTTCAACTCCATATAAACGAATTTTCGGAAGCAACTTCATGTCCAGTACAAAGCTTCGCGGATGAAAGTACCCTCCATATAGCCTTTTTCAGGGCTTCAATACCAGCCAGGCAAATCAGAAACGAACGAGGGAAAAATGTTGACAACATAAATATGGAATATGAAAATTCTCGAATGAGGATCCAATAACACACTAGAAAAACCGATCTCTCTGTGGCCAACATAGGCATGTCAGAGTAACCATACCTTTGAAAACATCCATTTCGATGCTCGGTATTACTATCAGCAATAACCTTTCTTGGGAAAATCATGTGAGATCAATTGCTAAAAGTGCATCCTGAAAACTTGGTTTTCTGTTTCGGGCCAAAAGCTATTCCACTTCCAGTCAGCTGCACATGATCTATAAGAAACAGATCCGACCTGTCCTGGAATACTGTTCCCATATTTGGAGTGCAGCACCCAAACATAACCTGGAACTGTTGGATTCTGTCCAAAAAAGGGCAATTTGTCTCGTGGGTGATGCCTCGCTCACAAACTCACTCACTTTTCTGGAACACCGTAGAAAAGTTGGCGATATGGCTCTATTTTAGAGATATTTTCATGGACGATGCTCTTCTGAAATATCCTCCCTTGGCAGTCCCCACCAGATTGACCCGTCGAGTTGAGGCTTCTCACGCCCTTCGTGGTCACTTTAGAGACCTGCAGAATATCTCTTCCCAAAGACTCGGTTATGTAACGAACAGCGAGGCTCGAGAACACATTGCCAAGGGAGGTGTTTTCGAGACATATAACCTGCAGAAATGTAGGAGGAATGAGAAAAGTTCGCAACTTGTCACTTTCCTATAGATACTTCAACAGGAAATATTTTCATAAATTTCATCACTATAGCAATACTAATCGTCAGGAACACTCGACAAGCACAGTATCTTCAAAAGTTATAGAGAAGTCCAATACCAACACCTCCTATATCTATCCTCAGAGTTATCCTCCTTAGGTACACACGATCGATGTTCTCCGAACATCATAGGGATTCTCTCTCCTGTGTCTCAAGTAAAAAAAATGTTTTTTTTATCGAAAAAATGCCTGATTTCCTAATATTACTATCTGATTTTTTGCATTTTAAATCGATCATAATTATTGGCCATATTATATGATATATGCCTCTTGTAGGGTATCATTATGAATATATTCTGATGTTAAAAAATGATATATGAAAGACTCCTCCTGGATTATTCATGCATTAAGCATGTTTTCAAGGTTGAGGTGTACTTGGACATGCGCAAACGGTATGTCATAGTTTCCGTAGCATATGTATAGCACAAACATATAAGTATTCTTCTTGAATGCAGCCTGTTCGGAAACGAAGAAAAAATATTATTTTTAATGCAAATACACCTGAATGTGAGTACCTTCTGGGCTTAGGTGACCAGTATGCCTTTATATTTTCAACTAAGCATATCACTTATTCTCCATTTTGGAGGCAGATTGAGTGAAAGCGTATCGAAACGGTTAATTTGCGAACAAATAATGTTGATTAACTGTTTGACAATTTGATTTGACATTATTGATGAGCACAGGCGATTTCCGATGCTTCGCTTTATTTAAATTACCAAACTCCTTCCTACGAGAATACTTACTAGAGCGTAATATATCAATCAACGCTACTAGTGACATTTGGTGTGTGCTATCTTTGCCAATATCCTGTATTCCTGCTATCCAACCAAAAGGGCTCTTCGTGAAGTGGGAGGGAGTCTATGGTACTTCAACGGAACCCTAGTATATGGTGAGTCGTTTTTGTGCAACCAAGTAATTCTTATAATTCTCCGAAATTCTATAGTTTCCTTATTTATTCCTGACTGCTTGGATAACGTCCACGTAATTCGAACCACCTAACATGAGTGAAAGGGCATTTCGCGTACGGATATGTACCACGCAAACGCTAAATAATCGATTAATCACGGATTGATGATCTTAGATATATTCAAAAAATTCCACGTTACCATGGCAACACAATTTCTCAAACACATCACCATGGCAACACAGTTCTTTAAATACACCTCCACTTGTTAGAGTCCTGTACGGCTTGTCAATTATATTAACTGTCAACTGTCATATTCGAATTTTGTTGCAATCAGAATTATTATAACTTCGATCAACTTGAAATTTGGCAGGTGTTCATGATTTCGATGACGATACATTATGGAATTTTTGTTGAAATTAAAAAAAAATGGCTCCTACAAGATGGCGGACAAGATTTGGTCCGGTTCCATTCAAAATTGGTAAGTGGGGGTTTTTGAGGTCGGAGATCATGATTTTTTTGTTAAAATTCATAAATTCAAGATGGCGGCTTCCAAATAATTTTTTGTTTTTGTATAAATGACGGTAACTCCGTTGTTATCAACACAAAACTATTACTGCGACATATCATCTGTAAGAGAAAAAAAAGTTATTTGTAGAGTAAAGTCATAGTGAGCAATGACCTACATTTGAAAAACTAAAGTTGGTGCTGATATCTCAAATTCTAGAAGAGTTGGAATAAATTTCATATTTTTTCCGAAATCACTTCGAAAAACTGCCATGAGAATGTGAAATTCCTATTTGAATATTTTCATAAATAAAGAAGTTACGGAGGAGACATGAAAATGATCGAAATCTGTTTTTTGCGTATATAAAACAAAAACGAATAGATTTTATCAAAATATTTTTTCACATTATAGTTGGCCTTGACAAACTCCACATTTGGTGTCATTCAACCGACCTCGTATCTCTCACCGTTAAAAAGATACCCATGGTAAGCATGGTAAGTGGGACACACTGCATATAGGACAACTGCACACAGTAGCCATAGCAAAAAAATAGGAATTCTGGCACATGCATAATATAGGTACTTTCAAAATAATTGAAATAGTTATTTATACAACAAAAGGTAGTCAAGAATATCAATATTACCCAGGAACTAAGAAAATTTCCCGAGGCTTCAGCCGAAGGGTATAAGGTCCCGTGGTAATAATAATCTTTACTACCAAGGTTTATATTACATTTTTTTCACCACTAGCAATATATTTCGATCATTTTAGTTGTGTCAAACCGAAATATGGACCTATTGTCACTATGAAAGCACTATATTCGATCATAATTAGTCATGACCACGACAGCATATATGACAAGTCGTTATTGATAAATATCTACCAGATTCGAGTGCCATTCCTGCGAATCTCTGATCAGAACAGTGCATTCGGGTTAATCACAACAGAGGTGGCTATGTCTTTATAGACTAGTGGTTCATAAAATGATGAAAACTATACCAAGGTAGTAAAAACACACTTTACGCCTCGAAAAGGAGTAATTATAATGGTAGGTTTCATAGCTATTAGTGGAAAAAATATGTTTCGAATTGTTTATATTACCTTTCATTTTGAACAGATATCCAACATCATCAGAATGGCATGCATATCCTGGAAAATTATCAATATTGTGAAGTTTCTTAAGGTAGTTCAAACCACCATCAAATGACATTCTGTATAGATAAACTGGGTGCTGTGATGTTTTAACGTGGCTTTTGGCAGTACTGAATATTCCAATATTCAGATAGTAGTCCGAATACAACTAAAATACAGAAAATTTCGAAATAGGTAATTTAATCGAAATAACCAATACTTTCTGTAGGTCAATCGAGGAGATGGAAAATTAGTTAATCCCTCAGGATTCTTGTCATTTTTTCTCCTCGTCTCGATGAACCGTAGTAGAATATAATCTGCGGACTGAAGTGGCACTTTTAATCACGATGCGAAAAGTTTGCACAATTCGCTGAAAGATTAAAAAAAAACTTTAGCTCCGTGGTTTATGTGTGCTTGCTTATGCACTACAGAAATAGAAATACTAAAAACGAAATAATCAAGAAAATAATGTAAATGTAATGTAATGTATGTCGTACTCGTAGCGAGGTAGTGAAGTGCACGATTTTTCCCGAGGGACTTTTGTAGCCCGACAGCGCTGCAATGCAATGAGGAGAAAAAACTAACTTTCGAGGTGTTTATACTATTTTTTGAACGACCAGCGATTTAAATTACATGAAAGAATCTCAAAATAAAATCAGTTGTCGATATGGCATTTCTAATTTGAGAATATGAAAATTTAGATGGCACACAAAATGGAGGTCAATTATTATGACGACCGATCCATGACAGTAGCCAAATTTCTTTTTGTGATCATCGAAAAAGTGTGCTCGCATTTTTTTTTGTTCTCCTTGCACTACACACTGTTTTACTGCTACCCAACCCGATTTTTTCACGCCTTGTCACGTGTTTTGCTAACCATGTTAGCATCTCCAGGAGAAGATTGAAAGAAGCGTAGGCTTGAAAAAAAATCGGTTTGGTTTGTGGTAAAACAGTATGTGTATAGTTCATTATCGTGCCAAAGGTTTCAGTCTTCGATATATGTTCTTCTTAGTTCTAATTTCATTGAATATTGCTAAAATGTATGACAAACCTATCCAATAAGCACTGCTGCCAACGTATAGTAAATTCAATGTCAGGAAAATCTTAGAAGATTTACGAACATTTCTTTTTAACCATAAAGAGTAAACGACACACTTCACTCCGCTTTTGGAGGACTCAAATTGCTTTCGTGCAGAAAAGAATGTATATTTCGGCGTCAATTAGTGAAATCCGTCATTCCTTGAAATGCCTAGTCATTTCACGTATTGTCGTATAACTTCCATTTTCAGCCGTTACTCTGTTTGCCGGAGGGTTGAGGAAGAATAATATCCTCTCTGCATTCTGCATATGTATAGGAAGGGAGACTATTTTTCCGCCTGAATGAACCTTCTTCCTAGGAAGTATATTTTTCAGAAAATTACTCGAGAGAACAGAAGAAACTACTGCTTCGAAACAACCTAAGCTGACTCGTCCTAGATGTTACGAAAGCGCAGAACGGACATGACCCTTATACTGGCAATTAGCCCTAATTGCCAGTTTGATCTGGCAATTAGCCATAATTGCTAGTTTGAACTGGAAATTAGTCATAATTGCCAGTTTGAACTGACAATTAGCCATAATTGCCAGTTAGAACTGGCAATTAGCCATAATTGCTAGTTTGAATTGGCATTTAGCCAAAATTGCCAGTTTGAACTTGCATTTAGCTATAATTGCCAGTTTGAACTGTCAATTTGCCATAATTGCCAGTTTGAACTGTCAATTAGCCATAATTTCCAGTTTGAACTGGCATTTAGCGCTTTCGTACGAAAGGACCGCGCAAATGGAATGTCACAGTTCAAGCAATGACAGCTCTGTCTAATAGATGCGCATTACTTGAGAGGAGATCAGATGGCTACAAGACGAAGAAATCAAAAATGTTGCTGTTATCTGTCACAGCCGTGGAAAAATTATGGTGTATAACTCGCAGGGAATGCTAATTTCCCACTCGAATGATTGCAGCATTTCGCCTACGGATCATTCCGCAAATTTCATTCTCGGGGAAAATCAGTTCAAACTGGCAATTATAAAGAAAAAGTATCATGTCCGTTCAGCGCTTTCGTAAAATGTACCTTCCTTCCGTCATTATAGAAAATGCCTGAAACTATTAGGCAAACGGTGTACGAAATTAGGAGTTTGTTTGACGCCGACATATACCTACATCATATGAACTAAACAGCTTCAACAAAATCGAGAGTGAAGTTCTTAAAATATCCTGAAGAAATATTGAACCTGGAATTTTACGAAATATTTGGAGATAATATCGATTATTGACCACTCACCATATACTTATTTTTTGCATGATTTCCCTCGAAATAAAAATTGCTCAACTTCTTACGGATTATTTGTATTCTTGAATCATTCTGTTTGAAGTTCAAATCGGGTGGGATGAAATCATTCAAATCAAGTTTTTCGTCAGTATAGGACTTCCCTTCGGAACGAGATTTGATTTCAAAAAGTAATCCTTCGTTCGAACAATATCCCAACATTATTGGAACTTTGTTGTATTTTCCAGATTTTATTAATGTCCTCGGCAACTCAGTGATGAATGCTGCCTCGTTTGGTTTCTCTATGATCGGACCTATGTCAGCATTTGTTTTCTGAAAAATATGAAGGGTATTTTATCAGGAAACGGGAGGTCAGTTGATTCTGAAACGCACTATATACGAAGTGGGTTCAAAGGGACATGATGCACACATTCATAGGGAGGACAGAGAAAGGAGGTAGGTGTTGAAAATCTTTTTGAACTTTTGAAGGTCCACAACTTCTTGGGGATAATTCCTTATTTTGCCGCTCTAGCAACAAACGAGTTTTGATAAAAAATTGTTCGATATTTCTTGAGACAAACGAATGAATTCGCTGAGTTCGTTGGACTGGTATTGATAGTGATGAAATGATAGTCAAGACTCTAAGAGCAATATCGTCTGTTTAGATGCTGAACTCCATATCTGAAACAGACCAGAACTGTGCTTTGTAGGTAATAATAAGAAGCTGTTGACGTATAGAGTAGCTTTTGGCACGAGTTGAGAAGCACTGTTTTTGTGAAGCAATTTGGTCATGAATCTGATATTATTTCCCTATATGGAAGAGTATTATTGATGTAGATATCAAGCATATAATCTATAGAGTGCCTGTGGGGATGGTATGATACCAGACAGATATACCCATTTCTGGCATAACGATGATTCGGCATTTTCAGATGAAATACAGGCATGTGTTCCGGTGGCGATGAATTCAATTTGGTTGTTTGTTCATCATTGATATGGAGTAGGAACAATGTTGGTGCTAGAAAAGATACTTGTGGGACACCGGAATTGATGGCTACAGTAGATATTAGATGATAGTTCTTTCATTATCACAGGAAACAATCTGTCATGGTCGAATGCTTTCGGTATATCTGTAGAGATTCATCATGTTTTTTTTTGGGCTTGTCATATATGTAACATATACATACGAACAAGTGAATCTCCAGTTGATCATTCATGGCAACAGCCAAATATTGTCTATCAATAATGATTCCTGAGTTCCCTAGATGTTCGATGACTGAATCTAGAATGCCAGGGGAATCCAATGAGCAAATAGTCGGGTAACTCAACCTTCACGGTATTTCAATACTCCATACGAGAAACAATATCGTCAAATTCAAAAACATATTATAGTCGTTTTTTCTTCTGATGATTGATTGCCTGGGAAGTGGAGAGATTATGTGGATCTTGTCCGTGTGGCGGTCGTAGTAGAACAACCCCACGATAGAGGGGATGTCATAGAGGATGTCATGCATAGAGGGCGATACTAAAAAGCATCGTGAATTGGATATACTTTACCCGTGTTTCAGTAGCTGGTTGGTGATTCCGGCCAACCCACCCCAATCCAATTTCTTTTTCCTTCTACGCCAACCTCCGTTTTCGATAAAGAAAAAGCGATGATGAGTTCTCCTCAAGTAAAATTATCCGGAATTTAGATACTTCCTCATTCGGATTTTCGGGTGAAAGGGGGTTCACCAGCGGCTGAAAAAGTCCTCAACATAGACCTATGTAACATCCGTGGTCTAAGTAAGAACATCAACGATGTCCATCGACACCTTCAGACTGAAATTCCATACTTATTGGCTCTGACTAAGACACAGGTCGATTCATCTACCAATATCACCTATATGCTATGTCCTGTGTACGAAATCCATTCACGCTCCTGGTTCAAGAGAGGCATCTGCCTCTATTCTGAAACGAATCTCTCATTTCATCGGAAAAAAAAATTTGAACCAACTTTTATTTCGATGTTATGTGGTTCAAACTCGAACTCCAGAGAGAGACCAAATATCTTTGTTGTCGCTACTCATCACCAATCCATCTTTTGCAGAGCTCTTCGAGTCCTTGAAGCTTGACTTCATTCAGCAGAACTATCCAGCAGCAGAAATCAGCAGCTTATCAAGGAATCAACACGAGTTCTTGATGTCAACAATCATTCAGCCAACACACTCGACTTATTTCTCAATTCAGCTACTCACACCATAGATGAACGAGCTCCACTTGGCAATTCTGATCACCCCACTCATCTCTATAACCTGCCCATTCTTCATTCCATCAAATACTCCAGCACCCCCTTGTATGACATTATTACTCAGGAGACTGGGACGGTCTTCGCATGCTTTTCTCAGAGTTTCCTTGGCATAGAATATGCTTCGATTCTGAGGATCCTGCAAAGTGTGCCGCGGAAATATCCGTAATCATCCTGCTTAGAATAAACACATACATACCTCATTCTTCGAAAGGACTATTAGCTTCGAAGCCCTGGTTCAACAAGAACTGTTCTAGAGTTGTTGCCTTGAAACAAAAGCCTACCAGAATGTGTTGAAGCAAGAAATATCTGCAGCCAAACAATAGATGCATCAAGTGAATCATACAATATCCGAGGCCAAAATGGAATCAAAACTCATAGACTGTTCCAATGACTCCCGTTCGTTTTGGTCCCTCGCTGAAGAAGTCGGAACTAATAGTATTGTCCCACCACTCTTCAAAGCCGTCGACACACTGGCAACAACATCGCAAGAGACAGCAAACATTTTTGCAGAGATGTTAGCAACAAAGTCCATCGCGGATTCCCAGGAAAGAGTGATGTCAGACATTCCACCCGTTGAAAGTCGATCATTTGCCAATCCGAAAAAACGGAAACAAGAGCGAGCATTCCTAACAACTATAGGCCAATTGCCTTGTTATCAGTCATCTTCAAAGTGATAGAGAAAGCCATCAACATTGAGCCCATCAAATGTCTGGAAAGCTCTGGATTCATTAATGATAGACAATATAGCTTTTTCGCCACCGAACATCAACTGTAGATCTACTTGCCTACGTCACCCTTATATGGCCAGCATCAATAGAAAAACATGGAACCTGTAGTCGTAGCGTTAGATATATCGAAGGCATTAGACCGTGTTTCACCTCTTCCATCCAGCTTTCTTCGATGCAGATCCACGTTTTGGTGGACGGTGTATCGTCTGATACCATTGTCATTTCTTCCCAGGAAAGCAAGAACTCACGACGAAGGCAGACCAACGCTGTCACTGCATTTCTTGCGGAAATTACAGCCTGGGGAAACAGAAACCTAGGTCAATTCATCGCCACCAATACTCAATCCTGTATTTTCACTAGAAAGGCAGACATTTAGAATAAAATCGCAAAGCGCTTTCGGCTAAAAAGCAATCATCAGTGCTATACCTGCAAGTAAGTAATATTTATAAAAATTTCAAAAAACAAATCCGAAAGTGTAGATTACTTACTCATCAAGTATTCACAAAAAGGTACAAATGGATTTAGGAACAGACATACATTTAACAAAAAAGTTCCCTAATAGGTTATTGTAAAATTTTCAAAAATACATTCTAAAATTGTTTAGTTCAGATCCTGGAAGAGCACGAGGGACCTTAACCTCTATTAGTCTGACGCATATGTGACATTATTAACCATGATAATATTGTTATGACAGAGAACTGAGTGTCAATGTCAATGACTGAGTTTACATGAGTATGAAGTAGACAAGTGACATAGTGACCACAGAGCGTGAGAAAGAATTGACAAGGTGAGCAAATTGATTGTCTGAAATTTTTGGAAAATGAAATGAATGAAATGGATTACATTCCAGGCCAACCTTTGTAATGAAAATTGGGAAAAGAGATTTCCAATCAAGACTTCAGAGTCCTAGTGTTCAAGCTGAAAGTCCAAGAAAAATTCCTGTAGTCGAAAGCCTCATAAGAAGCAAACATACCACTAGAATACTTCCAGACTCAGAGGGAAGACCGAACTCAAGTCCTAAAAGTGAGCCGGATCACGATTGCAATTTCTGTTGTGTTGGGTGAAAATTAAATGAATAAATGAATATAAATACCATTTATTTAGCTGAATAGCTAATTTGTACATTGCACTTTACACTAATATATGTGAGACAGTTCCTCCATTATCTTAACCTAATATCCATGTAATCGTGGCAGTAACAATATTATATATATGTTATTTTCAATAAACGTTTGAAGGAAATTATGCTTTCTGCGTCTTTAATATTTTGATCCAGTCTATTATATTTACTTATACCTTTAGAAAATATAGAGTTCTGGCCTGCAGCTGATCTCACTCTTTGCAGTACAAAATTCTGTCTTCCCCTTGTATTATATCCATGCAACTCTTCAAATGTTTGCAACATATTTTGTAAATATTTTGGTGTTAGGCCTGACCTGATTTTATGAATAAAAACCAATGCATTAAACTCTAAAAAATCTTTAACACTCATCCAATTTAAGTTAGCTAGCATAAACTCAGTGCTTGTATACCTATCGCAACCTATTATTAATCTCATTGCTCTATTTTGTAATTTTTGCAACCTATTTATATCCCCTTGGCATGTAATATATAAAATAGTACTGCAGTAATTAAAGTGTGGCAGTATTATAGTATTATACACTGATTTACGTGTTATTGGTGTTAAACATCCACTGGCCCTTCTAAGAACACCTATTTTTTTACCAATTTTTTTGCAAATGTAATTAACAAAGACATTAAATTTTAGATCCCTGTCAATCATGACACCCAAGTACTTAATTTCATTAACCAACTCAATAACTTCATCATTTGATTCAATTTGCAACTGATTACTATAATACAACTCTCTATATGCCCTTTTTCCTATAATCATTGCCTTTCTTTTAGATACATTCAATTTCAATTTATTAATTTCCATGTAATCTCCTACATTTTTCAATATCCCATTGATATTATCTACAAGATTTATAATCGAATTGTCTGATAGGTATATTATAGTATCGTCTGCAAATAAATGAAATTTAGTATTTTCTAAAATTAAAGATATATCATTGAGATATAAAATAAATAGGAGTGGTCCTAAAATACTGCCTTGAGGAATACCTATATCAACCTTTTGCTCATCTGATACATATCCTTCATATTTAACCTTTTGTCTCCTATCCCACAAATAATCCCTAATCCAGTTCAATACCATCCCTCCGAATCCCATAAATTTTAACTTACTAAGTAATCTATTCCTATCAATAGTTTCAAAAGCTCGTTTCAAGTCGAGAAAAACGATAGCTGTCACTTTACCATTATCTAAAGCCGTCTTCCATTCATTTATGCTACACTGAATTGCACTTTCACAGCTATGTTTCTCCTTAAAGAGCAGGACTTCCATATAACAATGATATAACAATGTCTGGTACCACCATCCTCACTAAGACCACTATACCTATGCTCGGTATTATATCATCGCAAGAGCTGCTTCACAGAAGCTCGGATTCTTGTTCCGTGCGAAAATCTACTCCACAACCTCAACAGCTTCTCACGATCTACAAAGCACAGATACGGCCAGTTTCAAAATACTGTTCTCCTGTATAGGGTTCAGCACCCAAACATACGCTGATGCTCATAGATTCCTTTCAGAAAAGAGCCATTTGCCTGGTGGGTGATGCCATTCTCACTAACTCTTTGACCCCATTGAAATACCGTAGAAAAATCGGCGTCCTTCCACTTTTCTCTAGATACTTTCACGAGAAATGTTCCTCAGTAATCTCTGCTATAATTCCATCACTAGCAATACCAGTCACACAAGCTCGACAGGTTCAGTCAGCACATCCCTTCGTCGTTAACCTTGAAAAATGTCGTACATCACTCTAACAAAACTGTTCGTCTATAGAACGGCGCAGCTTCGGTATTCTTTGCCAATGGGAGTATTCCCAAGAATTTATAATCTACAAAACTCCAAGAAAAATCCAACACCTACCTCCTCTCCCTATCCTTCCTAGGTACGCACGATGTTTCACGAACATTATAGGAATGTTCTTTCGTGTGCTCGAAGAGATGAAAAAAATTGAATGAAATATAAGCAAGCTGTGAATGATATATGAATGTTTCTATCTGACAATGACTATATAAAACTTACCGATAACAACGCAGATTGCACAATGTCATTTATAGAAAGTTCATAAAATATTCTCGAGGATGTTTGGATATTCTCAGAATATTCCCATGATATGATGAAAATATCCTAGAGACGTTCTTTGAACATTTGGAATGGACTGTTCCAAATATTCTGAGACTATGCCTATAGAATATTATAGGAGAAGGAAATGATTTGAGATTGCTCTGGTGGAGATGATTGAATTTCCACCTACCTCACACCATGAAAAAAATATTGATACAAGAATTACAATAATATCATATTTTGATACGATTCTGAATATTCTCAGAATATTTGGAAGAAAATATTCTGAGAATATGAATGTTCAAAGAATAATCGTTGCAGGATGAAAATATTCTATGATCATTTTGAGAACATCAGAATATTCTACAATAAGTACATTTGAACGTAGTCAGAATATTCATAGAATATTTTGTGCTGTCTGGGAGTTCAGTCTGATTCAGTTATAAAACTGTGAGGGTTCAAGTATGTAACAATAGTTTCCTACTATCCAAGACCTGAACAACTTGTGATAATTCGATTATTTCTCATAAGATACTTTACCGCGCTAGGGTGTTGTGCAGTAAATGAACATAATTTCGTTTTAGATGTATGACAAACTGACATTTATCATACAGGGCGTGGAAAGAAATTCTGAATTGAGAAAAACCCAATCACGAATCTGCGATTGAAGGTCTATAAAAATAACAAGTTTCCATCGTTCAAGTTTGAACCCCTTGATTGGGTATGAAAGTATTGAAAAGGAATATTCTCAGATATATTATAAACATGAAAAAATGGATACATTTGAATAAATACATTGAGAATTCGCATTCTCTATGTGATGAAATTATTAATTCTTTCTCGGTATATTCAACAGAAAACAACTACTTTCCTGGCTATATGCCACGACGAACATTGAATTATATCAATTGAACATACACGATAGGAATTTGAGCATAAAATGAATATCGTCTGAAATTGAGAATTGACATTCTCTTCCAGAATCGGATGAATACTATGATGAATATAACGATATAAAAAATATATTACTTACCAAATTGGTATGAAAATTGGAATGTATGGGAGAAATATACTAGTATACATACTCTGTTCTTGTTGAGTCGTGAATTTATCAAAAATCATCCGTATCCATGATGTTTGGGATATATGCACATCTCTTTCACATAGGTTAGATGATTTTGATTCGAATAAAATTCATTTCGAGTTTCAAAATGTGAAAATTGTGTATTAAATGAAGAATGGCTGAAGGAATGACTGGACTTCAGGTTACTGAGGAGAGTTTGAAACTCGAAATGAATTTTATTCGAATCAAAATCATCTAACCTATGTGAAAGAGATGTGCATATATCCCAAACATCATGGATACGGATGATTTTTGATAAATTCACGACTCAACAAGAACAGAGTATGTATACTAGTATATTTCTCCCATACATTCCAATTTTCATACCAATTTGGTAAGTAATATATTTTTTATATCGTTATATTCATCATAGTATTCATCCGATTCTGGAAGAGAATGTCAATTCTCAATTTCAGACGATATTCATTTTATGCTCAAATTCCTATCGTGTATGTTCAATTGATATAATTCAATGTTCGTCGTGGCATATAGCCAGGAAAGTAGTTGTTTTCTGTTGAATATACCGAGAAAGAATTAATAATTTCATCACATAGAGAATGCGAATTCTCAATGTATTTATTCAAATGTATCCATTTTTTCATGTTTATAATATATCTGAGAATATTCCTTTTCAATACTAACATAATTTCGAATTCAAGTTTTTCAGATGTATGATAAATTGACATTCATCATACAGGACGTGGAGAGGAATTCTGAATTCATATTATTTTCGTCCAAGGAATATATGGTTAATGGATTGACCTCATTTTAGCGGACACCCTGTATATAAGGAAATACATTGAGTATTTGCATTCTCCATGTCATGAAAATATCAATTCTTTCTCGGTTTATTCAACAGGAAACAACTAATTTCCTGGCCATATGCGTCGACGAATATTGAATTACATCTATTGAACACACGATTAGAATTTGAAAACGAAATCTTCTGAAGTAGGGAATTTGCATTCTCCTTCATATAAAGATATGCATATATTATAATTCTGAATATTCAACAGAAAACAACTA
This sequence comes from Phaedon cochleariae, assembly GCA_918026855.4. Taxonomy (NCBI): domain Eukaryota; kingdom Metazoa; phylum Arthropoda; class Insecta; order Coleoptera; family Chrysomelidae; genus Phaedon; species Phaedon cochleariae. The sequence continues at coordinate 23,455,716 of OU896717.1, read as the reverse complement.
CTTTCCTGGCTATTTGCCAAGTCGAAAATTGAATTATATCTGTTGAATATCCAAAAAGAGAGCATGAAAAATCAAAATCCTCTGAAATTGAGAATTGACATTATCTCTCAAATCGAATAGAAGTTACAAGCTCAGCAAGATCAGAGTTCATACAAGTATACTTCTCCTATTCATTTCTACGGAAGCGCTGAACGGACATGATACTTTTTTTTTATAATTGCCAGTTTGAACTGGCAATTAGCTATAATTGCCAGTTTGAACTAACATTTAGCTATAATTGCCAGTTTGATCTGGCAATTAGCCATAATTGCCAGTTTGAACTGGCAATTAGCCATAATTGCCATTTTGATCTGGCAATTAGCCATAATTGCCAGTTTGATCTGGCAATTAGCCATAATTGCCAGTTCAAACTGGCATTTAGCTATAATTGCCAGTTTGAACTGGCAAATTAGCCATAATTGCCAGTTTGAACTGGCATTTAGCGCTTCCGTACGAAAGGATCTAGTCATGTTATCGCCATCTAGTGACGCCAAAAAACGCGAACGATTATTTCGACCAACGCAAAGGGCGAGTGGACTGAAAATGACTTATTGCCATTCAATTACTCCACTGTGTCGTTAGAGCCCTATAGTATATCGTTCAACAAGGACGGAATGATAGTGATTTTCCCCGAGAATGAAATTTGCAGCCTGAGCCGTAGGCGAATAATGCTGCAATCATTCGAGTGGGAAATTAGCATTCCCTGCGAGTTATACACCATAATTTTTCTACGGCTGTGACAGATAACAGCGACATTTTTGATTTCTTCGTCTTGTAGCCATCTGATTTCCTCTCAAGTAATGCGCATCTATTAGACAGAGCTGTCATTGCTTGAACTGTGACATTACATTTGCGGGGTACTTTCGTACGAAAGCACTAAATGCCAGTTCAAACTGGCAATTATGGCTAATTGCCAGTTCAAACTGGCAATTATAGCTGAATGCCAGTTCAAACTGGCAATTATGGCTAAATGCCAGTTCAAACTGGCAATTATGGCTAAATGCCAGTTTAAACTGGCAATTATGGCTAATTGCCAATTCAAACTGGCAATTATAGCTAATTGCCACTTCAAACTGGCAATGGGCTTATATCACAAAAAAAATTTATTTCATAATTCGATAGAACTCACCCAAATTAGCTCACCACCGCAAACCGTTTCTTGCTGTGAGCTCCCTACGTTTTATTAAAAATTATTGAAATCCCTGATTTTTCGGACCTCTGAAAACGAGTCGATGATGTGACGTCAAAACCCTAATACTGAAACAAGACTATTCCAGACAGAGATGAATGATACATGATTTCTGACAGAGTGAATTAGCCCGAGATCACAGTTGAAAGATTTAGTATATCAGTTGCCTCAGTCTCCGTCGAGCGTTTGGTATTTTCTTTCAACTATGGCGAGATGAGGTTTCTACGTCATAAGAGGGTCCGTTTTCAGAAGGTATTATTATTTATGTCCAAAAATTAAACATTCCAGTTAATTTTTCGATCGAATTATGTCGTCAATCATTATTTATGCATAGAAGGATCATTATAAACATGGTTTGAGTTAAAAGTTCTACCAAGGTATACACGCCCATTATGGCTAAGCCAGTTCAAACTGCAATTATGGCTAATTGCCAGTTCAAACTGGCAATTATAGCTAATTGCCAGATCAAACTGGCAATTATAAAAAAAGTATATCATGTCCGTTCAGCGCTTTCGTACATTTCAATACTGAACATATCGGTGTGTTATATTTTTATATCATAATACATCATATTATTCTATTCGACGTGAAAAAAGTTATGGCCATTCTGAACCATGAGAAATGCATTGGTAGGTGCCCTCTGAAGGCCACAGTGGAAAAGTGTTCATATTTGGGTGTCACATCCCAAAAAAACCTGGATACTATGTCTTGAAGTAATACGATTGATCTGAAGAATTAGATAATTATTTTCCAACCTCAGGAATATGTGCTGAGATTTCGTACAGACCTTTCAGGGACACCCTGAATAGATTACGCCCAACTCTTGCAACGTTTGCTTGTTACATATTCTTAATAAATGTTTAATTCAATGAATATGTAATATGTTTGATTGAATAAATCACGTTTTTGCTAGTAGGAATATATTGTACCATATTCGTATCGCAAATTCATATTACGATAATTTATGATTCATTAATCTCGGCCCTGTCTCATATATCTATACCAAACTAGCCAAGCCCAAATGACATTTTCCGACTAGTGTTGTGAACATGATCAGTTTCAAACTCACTTGAATATATTTTTCTTGTTTCTCAAACAATTCCCCCGAAGATAGCCCTTGCAAAACAATCAAAGCATCTCTCTCATCACCTACTCCCGAATCAATGAATTTTCCGAAGCGTAAGCCATGCCTTTCTCGTAGTCCCCAAGGGTTCAACGCTGTCCCGCTCTGCATGATAGCCTTATGAAATAGACCCCTTGACGCTTCAGACAACAGGTGATAGTGTACCGAGATACCCCCAGCACTGCTTCCGAAAATGGTCACATTATCTGGGTCCCCACCGAAGCATCTTATGTTATCTTGGACCCATTTCAGAGCTGAAACTTGGTCCTTGAGTCCCGCATTCCCAGGTACTTCAAGGGATGTGTCTTGCAGGCACAGGAATCCTAGAAACCCAAGGCGGTAGTTGATCACTACGAGGACTACATCTTTCGTTAATAGGAATTCTGGTCCGAAGGTTTCTGAGCTGTTAGAACCTGATGTGAAGCCTCCACCGTGGATCCATACCATTACAGGATTCAAAGCTGTCTCCTCCTGGGTGACCTATTAGGAAACTATGAATTAATATCACAATGTACTGTTTTACCACTATAGGCCAGTCATTTGAGATTTTAACCAGGAAATAGGTCCTGGAGTTTTGAAACTGTTTATAGGGTTTGGGGATCTAGAAGTGAAATTCACAAAATGCACATTTCGAATCATGCCGCCGGCACCGCCATCTTGCCAAGATGACAGCCAAAAACGTTTTTTGCTGCCATCTTGCCAAGATGACAGCCAAAAACGTTTTTTGCAAATATCTTCGAAACTACGTTTTCCGAACAAATACGTTGAGACAAAAATTGAAGAGGAAAAAATATCCTACAAGAACTGTTCCGAGTATATTCTTGCTAAAGTTGGCAATTTAGGCTCAAGAGCTGATTGACTGAACGCATATTCTCTTGATCTCTATAAACTGCCCTTAACCATCCCCATAATGCGTCTAAATTTATCATTTATAATGGAATGGGCGTATTCAATTGGTTTCTCCTTAGGTACATTTATAGCTTGCTGACTAGAAGAAACTACACGGCGCATTTTTTTCGTGGTTTCCCCTATTGGCCTAATTCACTTAGGTACCAAAACTATTTTGAGAGCCCAGACGGACCTGGCTCGTTGATTTCGATATCTCCAACGGGGATTCTCCTTCTGCAGTCGATGAAGAATCATCAAGCAGCGAAAGGAGGTCTCCTTCATCGGATTCGTCTAGTGCTTGGCTGATATTTTCACAAGGTTTTTTATTGCGGACACCACGAATCATTGAACATCCCAGACCAGCTTTCCTGCATCCGCAGGCTCTACCACTAGCCACCTTGCACATACAAGATAAAAAAGCAATAAGTAGTGCTTTGGAAGCAGGATCTTTCAAAGTAGTTACTTGATTGAGTGAGGCCAGTTTGCACTCTATGGATCCAAAGACACAAATGATAGTCTGTTACAAGAAGGTGATTCGATTTGGCATCAACAACCACAGCTGCACGACAGAATTCATTGGGATCATAATAATCAGGTTCAACTATGGCGTGGCCGTTCGAAAGTATTGAATAATGGGGTTGGAAGAAAACACAAACTGGCCTCATTCCAGTAACTACTTCGAAAGATCCTGCTTCCAAAGCACTACTTCCTTTTTCATCTTGTAATAGAGCCTGCGGATTGAGGAGAGCAGGAATGAGATGTTCAATGATTTGCGGTGTATTCAGAGAGAAAACTTGTGAAAATATCAGCCAAGTGACACTAGATGATTTCGATGAAGAATACCTCCATTCGCTGCTTGATGATTCTTTATCGACTGCAGAAGGAGAATCCGACTAGTTGAAGGAAATTATCACCGATTCTGAAGCTGTGATAACCATTCCCCTGTTGGAGTTATGAAAATTGAAGGGCCAGATCCGTCTGGCCTTTGTCAAAAATAATTTCAGTACCTAAGTGGATTCGGCCAACAGGAGAAACCACGTTGAAAAAGTTATATGCTTATATCAAAAAACATCATATTATTCATCAGAGGAATTGTCAATTATCAATTTCAAAGGATTTTAATTTTCCATGCTCTCTTTTTGGATGATCAACAGATATAATTCAATGTTAGTCGTGGCATATAGAGCCATCAGGAAAGTTTTTGTTATCTGTTGAATAAACCGAGAAAGAATTGATTTATTTATCACGTAGAGAATACGATTTCTTGATGTATTTCCCAATATGTATATCCATCATTTCATTGTTTCATGTTCATAATTCATTTGAGAATATTCCTTTTCGATGCTTTCACCCAATCAATGGGTTCAAACTTGAACGATGGAAACTTGTTATTTTTATAGACCTTCAATCGCAGATTCGTGATTTGTTTTTCTCAATTTAGAATTTCTTTTCACGTTCTGTTGATTAGGAGATGTTAAAACAAAGTTTTCTCTGCCTTATTCACAGTTTGAACTGTGAATCTGGCAAATGTTCGTGAAAAAACAAGTTTTTTTGGATGATAGTTCAGACTTGTCGTACAATTTAACGTTTTGAAGAGAAGCAAAGTCACCTGTCTCTCTGGATATCGATACCCCAGTTCAATAATGTAATAACTATGAAAGTAACCATTTTGGGTATAGGCAATCTGATTCATATATTTTCTTAGCTTCCACTAGCTATACTATAACAACTGAAAGTTTCAGTACTGACCAAGAGATGGTGCTATATTTAGTCACTAGAACTGAAAAAAATCTTCATTTCCTTTTAATTCCATACTGTTATAACTCTATGAAAGAATAAAGACTTGCTACAGTTTTGAACTGTGAAATATTTTCAGTGATTCAGAATTGTTACATGGCATATAGCTCAAAATAGTCAATTTCAACACTCAAAATAATAGTTATTTATATACCATGGTAGTGAAGAATATTATTATTACCCAGAGACCAAGATTATATTCCGAGGCTTTAGCCGACTATGACAGTTCATGTCAAGTCGTTATTGATGAATACGTACTAGATTCGAGTCCCATTTCTGCGAATCTCGCTATGGGACTCGGCTATGGCTATGTCCAGTGCCGGATTCAGGAAAGGGCATCCGGAGCTCCAAGGCCTCCACAAAAAAGGGGCCCCCACAATAGAGAAAAAATTTATCTCTCGACTTTCGACGGGTAAACACTAGTGAACAAATTTTCCTTCGATATTTTCAGTGGAAAAGTTGAGTTCGTTGTTCTACCCTTAGTACTATATGTAGAAACATGATTATATTATTCTTGAATATCGAAAAATAATTTAATTATATTTGTTCACTCCAATCTGATAATATCAGTTTGTCGAAATGGCCCTGATAAGCAGTTGTGGCCATTTACTACCCATCTTGATAGAGTATTCCAATGGCTGAGTGGGACAATACTTGTCCGTAACCTCAGAGGGCGGGTATTCGGCTCCGCATTTTCATTAAAGGGGACTATGAAAAAAAAAACAATCTACTGCGAGGTATTTCAATACGACATTCTTGAAGATGAAAGTTCAAGAATTACCTTTTTATATGTTCTTGTTCTCACGAATAGGGATATCCTGTAATATTCAAAAAACATCATGAGAACCAAGGGAAATAAGGTAGCAATTGGTGTTCTTGAGTTTCTGGGGGTTATATGCCTCGGAGAACACCTCCCTTGGCAATGTATTCCAGAGCCTCGCTGTTCGTTGGATGAACGAGTCATTGTGAAGAGATGTTCTGCAGGTCTCCAAAGTGACCACGAAGGGGTGCGAAGCCTCAACTCGACGGGTTAATCTCGCGGGGACTGCCAAGGGAGGAACAATTGTTGATATTCCAGAAGAGCATCGTCCATGAAAATATTCATAAAATAGAGCCAGATCTTCAACTTTTTTACATTGTTTCAGAGAAGTGAGTGAGTTTGTGAGCGAGGCATCACCCACGAGACGAATTGCCCTTTTTGGACAGAATCCAACAGTTTCAGAATATGTTTGGGTGCTGCACTCCAAATATGGGAAGAGTATTCCAGGACAGGTCGGATCTGTGCCTCAAAGATCATAAGCAGCTGACTGAAAGTGGAATAGGTTCTGACCATTGGAATTGCACTGAGATTGTATTTGGTGTTTATATAACATCAAACTGCACTGCGGAGAGCGTGAAAATAAAAGTTATAGAAATAGGCTTTGAACTTTGATGGGACAAAACCTTCTTTCAGATATTTTTCATTTTTGACGATATGTCCATTGGGTGTTTCTCAAGTACGCGTAAAAATTAAAGGAGCATGTTGCTGTTTTCAAAATGAGAAGAAAAGTTCGTATAAACATATGCCCGCAAGTTATTCATTTCTGAGATACAAAGTGTCAAAGTTTGATTCTTCTTCCTGTTTTTTTGCGAGTGAATTCAGAAATAAACGTGATATCACAGTGAAATCTGGTTTCTCACCCGAATATCACGATTATTTTGGAATTCATTCACAATAAACTGAAATAACAATCAAAATTTGATACTCTGTATCTCAAAATGAATGACTGCGGACAAATGTTTATACAAACTTTTCTTCTTATTTAAACGGCAGCAACATGCCCCTGGATTTTTAACACGTACTTTAGAAACACCCTGGATTTGTTGAAATAATTTAGTAGGTTTTGCAAAAGATTACTGACCGAAAAATTTGTTAAGTTTACATAAAAAATAATTAGGAACAAGGGGGCTCCACTCTTGTGTTGCCTCAGGGCCTCTAGACCACTGAATCCGGCTCTAGCTTTGTCATTATTGACTTATGGTCCATAAAATGGCATAAACTACCTTGATAATAAAAAGACACTTTACGCCTCGGAAAGGAGTTAATAATGATCGGTTCTACAGCTAGTGGTGAAAATACGTATATTATTATGTTATATCAATGTTTCTGTAGTGGTTTTAGTTATTGTACTTATTCCCCTAATGAAAATGATGATTTTTCATCACAGAGCTTCATATTACCAATTATATAATTTAGTCCGAACAAAATGATTCTTCACCGAAAGTTTTTCTTCAATTTGTTGATTTTAGGAAGTGAATAGAAAACTACTAAGGGGAAGCTATTATTTTATATTCTTGAGACATAATCTACAAATTTAGATTCAAATTATTATGAATTGAATTTTCAATTGCGATTTTCTCGAAACTACGATTTTTGAGATATTACACTATTGAACTCGGGTATCGATATGTCTATACATACGAATACTTGATTCAAGACACTACTGTCTTCCTTGATATAAAAAACATTGTGAAATGTTATTAGAAGGAAAATGTTGAAATTCTGGTGACGGGACATTTGAAATTTTGGTGGTAAAATATCATTTATCCAGAAAAAAAAACGCTCATCTTGACGGTTCATGCTATCGTCATCGGTCTTTGATAACTGTGCGAAGTTCAAATATAATTCGACGTTTTGAAGCGGGTTAAATTCACGTTAATACGAATATACAAACATACAAACATAGCTAATAGAACTGTGGTAAAAATAAATTCGTTCTAGTGATTATGGAAATAGTGGTACCTAGATACCTATACTCGCCTGTTTCGTGAATACGTTGAGATTCAAACAGTCTTCAGAGCCTTCGATGTTGTTCAGATTCCATTGATAACACGAGTTACCATCTCTCGTAGCATCTTTAACAACCGTCCATGGTTCAACTGGTTGAGGTGCCTATAATATATTGACAATTGAACAAAAAGCAAGCAAGATGAATGTAATAAGGAAGTAATGTCCAATGAACGTTCTATGGAAATCCTGCTGCTACATATTTTATGAAGTTCATAGGACGTTCAGAGTCGGTCCATTGGACGTAAAATGTATAGAAATGTATTTTCTAGACAAGACCTCCAGTGTTGGGCGAGAAAGAGACAGTGGACTGTAAATTTGAGTTGAGTGAAAGTATGAAGGTTTTCGAATGACAAGAGGTTGATATGGCCACTCACCTGACGATCTGTCGGACCTCTTCAAAATCCTGTTTTGGCGGCCGCCTCAGGCACTCTTCTCGCACGAATCTTATCGAACATGGTACACGGGCACTATGTCATCACACTTGATGCAATTATATTATGGACACAATGTCATTGAGGTAATTAGCGAGTTTTAATTGGGTCATTACACCGGTCCCGTCTTAATGCCGTGATATTCCTTTTCCGAGCGCCTGGTCACCTTTTTGGTTCACACATGCGTATATTTGGTACGCGGTGGTCCATTAGTGGCATAAGTGACCGGAAGATACCTCTTGTCATTATCACGCGGTAATTTGAATTGTATCAATGAATGTGATAATGAAGTGATTTGCATAATTTTGGATTTATATTATAATTATTATACTATACTATATGAAAACTGAACATACCGCCCACCTAAAATGTATATTTTATGAATATGTTTAACATGATTAATTTTACTAATGATTATACTTACAAATGTATGTACAGGAAAACAACTAGCCGAGACAAATATTATTCGGGGTTGCAGATGGGCAACGGGCAAACTTTGCTAACAGGTCGCCTAAAGGAACCTTTAACTGTACGCACGGTAACCACCCTAGTTACACCATCTTGGCCGGGATGAATTTGCTCTACCCTTCCCATATGCCACTTCAATGGTGGTGAAAGCTCATTCTTTAATAGAACGAGGGTATTGAGCTCTATTGGGATGGAAGGCTGCATCCATTTGCTCCGCTGCATGAGGTTGTGCAAATATTCGCAATGCCAGCGATCCCAAAACGATCGATGGAGTTGCTGCACCAACTGCCAACGGGAGAGACGAGACATTGTTATATCACCTAAGTTGGGATCAGGTAGAGAATTGAGGGGTTCTAGGGTCAAAAAATGCCCAGGAGTCAAGGCCTGAAGATCATTTGGATCCGAACTCACAGGGCACATAGGACGTGAATTCAAGATCGATTCTATCTGAATCAATAGAGTGTTCAATTCCTCATAGGAAAGAATCTGATTTCCTATGACTCGGAATAAGTGAGTCTTGATGCATTTTATTTGTGATTCCCACAACCCTCCGAAATTCGGGCTGATAGGGCTATTGAAATGAAATCGAATTTTTTCATCTGAAGAAACAGATTTCATCAGGGATGAGATATACGTTGAAGCACCACGAAAGTTGGTACCGCAGTCCGAGTATACATCACTGCATCTTCCCCTTCGCGCCATGAAGCGTCGAAAGGCAGCTAAAAAAACATCTGTTGAGAGATCTGAACATAGTTCAATGTGGGTTGCTCTCGTGGCCATGCACACGAAAACGCAAATGTAGGCTTTGTATGTTTTGGCACCGCGAACTCTTTTGAGAGTTATGGGGAGAGGACCAGCCATGTCTATACCGACATGGGCAAACGGTTTGACCTGAGAAACGCGGGCTGAGGGTAAATTACCCATGAGAGGTTGACGAGCGGAAGGGTTGAGTCGAAAACAGGGAATGCACTTCGATATTACTGTACGAATAGTACGTTTTGGGGCAAGAATCCAGTAGCGCTGGACAAGTAAATTCTGGAGAGTTTGAAGGCCAGGATGCAGATATTTCTGATGAATGTGTTCAATTAGAAGATGAGTGAATCTATGTGAGCTTGGGAGAAGTATAGGGTGCTTTGCTTCAAATGAGAGCTCGGACTGCAACAATCTGCCGCCCACCCTGATAACCTCCTGGGTGTCTATAAAGGGAGTTAACTTTTGAAGAGGCTTGGGAAGTAGTTTATGAGTTTTGAGTTTTTGAAATTCCTGGGAAAAAACTTCTGATTGTGTGAGTTTCACTAAGACAAGAAGTGCTTTTTCCATTTCTCCAGAGGTAAGGTCATCCCTATTTCGATTTGTGGGATACTGAGAATTATGGCAGAAGCGTAATATATATGCGACTACTCGCTGAATCTTTGGAAGAGAGCTGAACCGGGAGAGAAGGTTCGAGATGGGGTGGACAATTAAAGCGGATGTGAGGGTAACTTTTCTTCTTTCTTCATCGGTTTCCAACACATCCTGCATAGACAGTCCCAGATCAGAAGGCCATTTATCCGGGGGCTGAGAGAGCCATTCGGGGCCCATCCACCATAAATTACTTGCTATTATTTCAAGGGGGGAAAGACCTCGTGAAGCAGGATCAGCGGGGTTGTAATGCGACCTAACATGCCTCCACTTGGACGGTGATATTTTATTCTGGATTTCTGTGGTACGATTGCACACGAATGTAGTCCATTTATGAGGGGAAGAGACGACCCATGAAAGGACAATCGTTGAATCCGTCCAACCGTGGAAATCATCAATCTGTATTTTCTGACTGAGAGTATTGAGAGCATAAGAGAGCAAATTTGAAAGGAGCAAAGCTCCACAAAGCTCTAAGCGAGGGATAGATATGATTTTTAAAGGGGCTACACGAGACTTTGCACATACGAAGTGCGTTGAGATATTTTGATAATGATCAATGCATCTCAAATAGACAACACCCGCGTATCCAGCTTCAGAAGCATCTGAAAACCCATGAAGAGAGCATGCCATAGTATTTCGCGGATAAATCCATCGAGGTATATCGAGGTTTGAGACAGACGGCAATTCTTGTCGAAATTTATTCCAAGCAGCTGAGTAAACGGGGGGCACAGGATCATCCCAATTGAGGCCAATAGCCCAAAGTTGTTGTAAGATTCTTTTCAGATTCAGTAATAAGGGCGTAAGGAAACCTAAGGGATCAAAGATTCTGGAAACCTGAGAAAGGACATTTCTTTTAGTACATAATTTGTCAAGAGGGAGTACCTTATATGAGAAGACGTCAGAGGAAGGGTTCCACTGAAGGCCCAATATTTTTATTGCGGACTCTTTGTCCGAGTCAAATGAGAGGGAGGTACATAACAAACTGGCAGGAGGCAAATGAGTGAGCAGAGCCTGGTCGTTACTCGCAAACTTCCTCAACTCAAACCCACCTTTTGAAAGCAGACTGATGAGTTGGTGTTGACATTCGAGGGCCTCTGATATATTATCAGCACCTGTGACTACATCGTCAACATAAACGTCAGATTCCATGATAGAAGCTGCTCGAGGGAACTCTACTTTGTGCTCATGAGAAAGTTGCAGAAGAACGCGGTTGGCATGAAAGGGTGACGAGCTGACACCGTATGTAACAGTGTTCAGCTGAAAATCCTGAAGGGGGTCGTCTTTTGAGAAACGCCAAAGAATTCTTTGAAAATGCCTATGTTTTGTGGAGACGAGGATTTGCCGGAACATCTGTTTTATGTCCGCAGTGAAAACTATGGCAGGTACACGAAAACGCAGGAGAATTGAAACAATGTCTTGCTGTAGTTTTTGTCCAGTAAAGAGTGTATCATTAAGTGAAATTGAGTTGAGATCACGAGTGCTGGCGTCAAACACTACCCTGACTTTAGTGGTAGTACTGTTTGGACGGAGGATGCAAAAATGAGGAATGTAGTATCCTGAAATGTGGCAGTGATCTGGAGAAACTGGGGACATGTGATTAGAATTCAAGTAATCATACATGAACTCTTTGTAATGATTGTAGAGATCAGGATTATTTTGAAGCTTACGTTCTAGAGAAAGGAACCTGCGTAGGGCTATGTCCCTAGAACCAATAAAGAGCGGTTCTTCATCCCGAAAGGGTAGACAGACTTGAAATCGCCCGGCTTCATTTCGAGAAAACGTGTTTTGGAAACATTTTTCCGCGAGGACATCTTCCGGTGATACAGGAATGACATCAGGGACCTGGTCTAACTCCCAGAAACGTTTAATTGAGTGCTCCAATGAGGGTTCAATGGATGTGAATAACGAGTGCACATGCGCAGTATTTTTTGGGGGGGGTGGAACTCTACCCATGATTACCCATCCAAAAATAGTCTCGAGAGCTACGGGTTCATTGATAGAAGTACTGATTGACTTGCCTGTGAGCAGAAAGCCAAAATTATCAGCTCCTAATAGCATATCCACAGGTAGGGATTCCTTGAAATCAGGATCAGCCAGCTTGAGGTGCGACAAATGAGAAAAACTTTGACTAGAGAGAGTATCTCCAGGGAGAGGTGAACAAATGGTAGGTAAAATGATGAAATCGAGGTTCAAACATGGTTGTCCCATGTCAATAGGCTTGATAGTGCAAGAGACGCCATGGCTAGATTGAGAGCTGAGTTGACCAATGCCAGCAATGGAAACCTTGAGCTTAGACTTTGGTAATCCGAGTCGATTGGCGAGCTTACGGGTTATAAAATTGGATTGACTTGCACTATCCAGGACAACTCTAGCATTGCAAAATTGGCCATCTTCTGCTCTCACGGCAACAAGGGCTGTAGACAACAAAACGGTACTTTGAACCTGAGTGAACAAATTGAGAGAGGACGAGGAAGGTACCGAAGAACCTTGAGATTGGGAACTATGTGGAGAGTTTGACGTATTTCTTGGCGCACTGAAGGCATTGGACGTCTGAGAAGAGGAATTTTCAAAATGCAGCAGCGTATGATGCTTTCCGGAACATCGTCTGCATGACACTTGAGAGGAACACTGGGAAGCAGAATGTCTGGACCCGAGGCAATTGGAGCACCACTTGTGCATTTTCACAAGATTATATCGGTCATTTGGGGACTTGGCGAGAAAGTTTTGACAATTATATATCATGTGATCATTTTGGCATAATTGACATTCCAACTTATGAGAATTTGAAACGAATGACGAACTTGTTCGTTGTTTTGAGTGGTTGACAATGTTATTGGAAGGTGATGATGTAGCTTTGGATCGGGTGAATGACTTTTTTGTCTGAGAAGAATTAAAATGAACGGTATCCAACGCATCGCAATGTTTTTCCAGAAACTCCTGCAAGGTGGTGAAATATGAATCACTTTGTAATTTTGAACCACATTCCAATTCAAAGTTGGTAGCGGTTGTGGAGTCCAACCTATCCAGCAGCATGTTGAACAGAATGAAGTCCCACTGTTCAGTTTTATGGCCTAAGTTCTGCAACATCGATAAGTTTTCATTGAAAGTATCGATGAGGAGCCTGAATGATTGAGAGTCATCTGAAGAATTTAATTTTCTGGTTTGCTCAATTGCACGCCAATGAGATGTCCCTATCAACCTACTATTATCATACCGTTTCCTTATCGAATTATAGGCAACTAAATAATTCTGGGCAGTTAAAGGAGTTCGCTTGACGAGAGCCAATGGAGCACCTTGCAATGAGCTCAACAAGTAGTTGAATTTGTCAATATTTGACATACCGTTCACGTCATGGATCATGGAATCGTACATGTCGATAAATGTACGCCACTGCGTAAGATCCCCATCAAATTTGGGTAAGGAAATTTTCGGGAGTTTTATATTAGTATGCGCCGATGAAATCGATTGATTCAAATTCATAGATACATCTTTCACGTCTTCGAATATTTGCATAAAGATTGCTTGTATATGATAAAAATCGTTTTCGAATTGTGTATATCTCTGATTATGAGGCAATAATTCGACTTCCTCCAGAGAACACAGTAGAGCAACAATTTGGGAATGCAACGATTCAAAATTAGCATAAATAGTGGTCGATGTGTCGGTACCTACATTTTAAATTATTGTGCACCGCTTTATCATGCACAGATTGATCAGCAATTCTTTTCAATTCTGCTAGTTTAATTTCCTCAATCCCTCGTGAAGCGACGAGTTGTTTGAGTTTTTTCGTTTGAGCATCGGATAATGTGGCAGTCATTGTGAGCTTTTATTTTTGACAAGATTTTTTTTTTTATGAAATAATCTATGACCATCGAAATTGTTGGCCTAAGCCTACGGTGAGCACAAATTCACGAAGATAACAACGTACGAGGTAGTTGAGACTGCTATCAGAACAATTATTGTAGGTAGATACAACCCGAGATACAACCTGTAAACACGAGATCGCGGGTGAGACGCGAGACGAGCAAGGCCTGCAGCCACTATCTTTAAATGGTGATAAAAAACAGCGCGAAATACCGTCTCTACTGTTCTTAACACAAATACCTGAAAGAATTAGTAGAAATAATTTGAGTGAGATATATCTAATGTTTGGTAATAACACTAGATAGAGATTATATTTTAATAATTAGAGAAGAGCAGAGCAATTTCATAAATCATAGACACATCGAGTGTCTGATTTATTCTATTTTTTCGAGTGAGATGACAGGTAAACAAACAATAAACAATTTCAGAAGCTAGGCGAGACTGCGAGACTCGATGGGGGCGTGTCCAATTTTTACCAGCGACAAGTGCGAGTACGATATGCGATGCGATGTTTCGACAGCCTAATAATAATTATGGCCGCCGGCTAATAATTCCAAATTTATGCAAATTTCAATAATGTTTGCTAATTATTGGTAATTCAACCTGACAATTTTACGAATCGAGATGCGGCTCGTAGGACCACTAACATGGGCGAGAAAGAGACAGTGGACTGTAAATTTGAGTTGAGTGAAAGTATGAAGGTTTTCGAATGACAAGAGGTTGATATGGCCACTCACCTGACGATCTGTCGGACCTCTTCAAAATCCTGTTTTGGCGGCCGCCTCAGGCACTCTTCTCGCACGAATCTTATCGAACATGGTACACGGGCACTATGTCATCACACTTGATGCAATTATATTATGGACCACAATGTCATTGAGGTAATTAGCGAGTTTTAATTGGGTCATTACACCGGTCCCGTCTTAATGCCGTGATATCCTTTTCCGAGCGCCTGGTCACCTTTTTGGTTCACACATGCGTATATTTGGTACGCGGTGGTCCATTAGTGGCATAAGTGACCGGAAAGATACCTCTTGTCATTATCACGCGGTAATTTGAATTGTATCAATGAATGTGATAATGAAGTGATTTGCATAATTTTGGATTTATATTATTAATTATTATACTATACTATATGAAAACTGAACAAGTGTTCTGGGCACTAAGGTTATATGGGGTTCGAAGTTTCAGCAGGGTTTTTTGGTCTGAAAATCAATATTTTGTACTCTTTAACTCTTGACAGTCTGGAAATAATAGCTGTAAAAAACGACGAAGACTGACTCTACTGACAGTCAGTTGTGGGTAAACTTATGGTAAACTCAGCTTCAGTAGGTACTGGCATACTGACTTTATAGAGCAGGTCGAATGATTTTCTATGAACGAATAGTATCGCTTTATCATTTAAGATATACTCATAGTGAAAACGAGCAATTCTGAATGGTTGCAGAAAAAATGAATAGGATTGACAAAGTAAAAATATGTGCTCACCTTGAATCTGAGCTTCCCAATAGGTGGTTTAGCATAGGGAATACCAAGAAACGAATAAAACTCTGTCCCATCCAAATTTGTTTTCTTGCATCCTCTCAGTTTCCCTGATTTTATTTTCACTATTGGAAATTCCATTTTATTTTGAGATAACTATCCAGTTTTATAGTTCAATCAACGTTTCCAGTCAACATACCTACTTGATAATATATGGAATGATTTGTTGATATTATTATCATTATACCACCTATATTCTTATCAGTTGGAAAAACTCACCACATATTTTTGTTTTGTCATGATTCATTTATTATTTCAGATCATATTATACCTAGTGTTACGAAAAATATCAATATGTTTGTAGTACATACAGTGGAATTACCACATATTTCGAATGGAAAAAATTAATTCCAAAACCAATATACAGGTTGGTTTTGTTTCCAACTGTCATAAGCATCGAAGTCGGGTGTCAGGGTGGATACCTTGGGATTCCTCATGGCAGGGGCATTAAGTTTTGGGCATATTACTGAAGTGACAGGTATTTGGGCTAGTGGGCGAGGGCTTACAGGTGACCAATATACTATGTTGACGGCAATGGAGTGGGGTCAGGGTTGGTGTAGTGGGGTGAGAGGTGTGGTAGGGTGGTGAGAGTGGCTGAGATATGGTTGATATGGTTTTGATGTTGATTTTTTGATTAAGTCTCTATTTCGAGTGACTTCATGGAAATCATGATGTGTGAAATTCTGTGTTCTACTGATGTATTCAACATTCTGGACTACTGGACCTGATAGTATGCTGTTGAATAATTTCATTGTAACTGTGAATAGCTGAATTCCAATGCCATTCCATGGCCTTTCATTCCATTCTGCCATTACTTCCATCTTCCAGACCTGATGCCATTCCATTCCATTCCATTCCATGCCATTCCTTCATTCCATTCATTCCATTCCATTCCATTCCATTCCATTGCCATGGCCATTCCTGCATTCCATAGCCATTCATTCCATTCCATTCCATTCCATTCCAGGCAGTCATTCCATTTCCATTCCATTCCATTCCAATTCCATTCCATTCATTCCATTCCTTTCCATTCCATTCCATTCCATCCATTCCATTCCCATTCCATTCCATTCCATTCCATTCCATTCCATTCCATTCCATTCCATTCCATTCCATTCCATTCCATTCCATTCCATTCCATTCCATTCCATTCATTCCATTCCATTCCATTCCATTCCATTCCAGTTCCATTACCATTCCATTCCATTCCATTCCATTCCATTCCATTCCATTCCATTCCATTTCCATTCCATTCCATTCCATTCCATTCCATTCCATTCCATTCATTCCATTCCATTCCATTCCATTCCATTCCATTCCATTCCATTCCATTCCATTCCATTCCATTTCCTTTCCATTCCATTCCATTCCATTCCATTCCATTCCATTCCATTCCATTCCATTCCATTCCATTCCATCTTCCATTTCCATTCCATTCCATTCCATTCCATTCCATTCCATTCCATTCCATCCATTCCATTCCATTCCATTCCATTCCATTCCATTCCATTCCATTCCATTTCCCATTCCATTCATCATTCCATTCCATTCCATTCCATTCCATTCCATTCCATTCCATTCCATTCCATTCCATTCCATTCCATTCCATTCCATTCCATTCCATTCCATTCCAGTCCATTCCATTCCATTCCATTCCATTCCATTCCTTTCCATTCCATTCCATTCCATTCCATTCCATTCCATTCCATTCCCATTCCATTCCATTCCATTCCATTCCATTCCATTCCATTCCATTCCATTTCCCATTCCATTCCATTCCATCCATTCCATTCCATTCCATCCATTCCATTCCATTCCATTCCATTCCATTCCAGTCCATTCCATTCCATTCCATTCCATTCCATTCCATTCCATTCCATTCCATTCCATTCCATTCCATTCCATTCCATTCCATTCCATTCCATTCCATTCCATTCCATTCCATTCCATTCATCCATTCCATTCCATTCCATTCCATTCCATTCCATTCCATTCCATTCCCATTCCATTCCATTCCATTCCATTCCATTCCCATTCCATTCCATTCCATTCCATTCCAGTCCATTTCCATTCCATTCCATTCCATTCCATTCCATTCCATTTCCATTCCATTCCATTCCATTCCAATTCCATTCCATTCCATTCCATTCCATTCCATTCCATTCCATTTCCATTCCATTCCATTCCATTCCATTCCATTCATTCCATTCCATTCCATTCCATTCCATTCCATTCATCATTCCATTCCATTCCATCTCATTCCATTCCATTCCATTCCATTCCATTCCATTCATTCCATTCCATTCCATTCCATTCCATTCCATTCCATTCCATTCCATTCTCATTCCATTCCATTCCATTCCATTCCATTCCATTCCATTCCATTCCATTCCATTCCATTCCATTCCATTCCATTCCATTCCATTCCATTTCCATTCCATTCCATTCCATTCCATTCCATTCCATTCCATTCCATTCCATTCCATTCCATTCCATTCCATTCCATTCCATTCCATTCCATTCCATTCCTTTCCATTTCCATTCCATTCCATTCCATTCATTCCATTCCATTCCATTCCATTCCATTCCATTCCATTCCATTCCATTCCATTCCATTCCATTCCATTCCATTCCATTCCATTCCATTCCATCCATTCCATTCCATTCCATTCCATTCCATTCCATTCCATTCCATTCCATTCCATTCCATTCCATTCCATTCATTCCATTCCATTCCATTCCATTCCATTCCATTCCATTCCATTCCATTCCATTCCATTCCATTCCATTCCATTCCATTCCATTCCATTCCATTCCATTCCATTCCATTCCATTCCATTCCATTCCATTCCATTCCATTCCATTCCATTC